>VMDR010021186.1:0-17015 GCA_007922815.1 Macrotus californicus | reverse complement strand
TAGGGAAGAGAGAGTTACAAGAAGTTGGAATAAATGTTTGGGAGGGAAAAACCCACCAGGATCCTTTTTCTCCACTTGGAAAGCTGGGAACGTTACCAAGGTCTTCATAAAAAACACAAGATTTGTTTCTTTTTAATGGCCCCATATCTCAAGTTATGATATTTCTGTTTTTAGGACAATTCAAAATGGAAGTAAATACACATTCCTCCTTGAATTATCTCGTCTATCTGCAATAGCTAAAGAAAATTTTTAATTTTCCTTCTCCAAACTTTGTATTTTTAATGAGTTTGGATTATATTTCCCAAGGAAGTTGCCTGGGGCCATTCTGGCTCATTACCATAAACCACTCTGTGAAACAGGATTGTTTTAGTTGTGAGAAGAAAACAAAAGCAGTGAGACCTTTGAACTTCCTGAGAGAATAGGGTATTTTATACCATTTTTATGTACTTACTTTGGTAAATGTAAGATAGTAGATATAATAGGGAAATGTATAAACAGACATTAAGATTTTACAAAACTGTCCTTTTGTGAATTGATCAACACTCAGAAAATATCCTATTATGATTTTAAAAAAATTTATTGATTTTTTTTTAGAGAGGGAGAGAGAGAAGGTAGGAGGGGGAGAGGAAGGGGGAGAGGGGGAGGGGGGAGGGGGGAGAGAGAGTGAGAGAGAAACATTGATTTATTGTTCCACTATTTATCCATTCATTTGTTAATTCTTGTCTATGCCCTGACCAGCCTTGGTGTATTGGGACCTATTGTGTTTGTTATATATTGTTTCTATGAAAAAAATGGACTCAGTGCAACCCACTTCCAAATCGTTACCAGGATGGAGACTTTCTATAGCACATACACCCCAAAACAAAAACAAGCCCACCACTAACAAAAAAACCCCGAGCTCAATCTCTGAAGTTGTAAATAAAAGAAAATAATTCTACATAGTATGTGCAGTTGCACATCATTTCAATTTCAGTTGAGTTCCTGATGTTAACTGGAATGGCTTTCCTCTATTTCTAATTTCTTAGTCTGCATTCTTCTCCTGCCCTTGCTCAAAGTCTCTCCTGCCTTCCTTACTGCACAGCTCAGCAAATGTTGTAATGACCTACATGAAGTAAGTGGGGGTGGGCTGGGAATCTAGCAAGACTATGTTGCATACTCTTCTCTTACATCAACGTTCCTTTATCTTCTTGTTTTGAAAGTATGATTATCTTTCTTCCTTTTTAAGGCTGAGTTTCACATTTGTGCTTAGTCTCATTTCCTTCCACCCTCTTTCAAGACACCACTGTCTCAAAGTCTCAAACAATATCTTTCCCTGTAGTTACTTGAATCACTTCCTCTCTGTTGACTTCTTTCCTTCTCACTTTACACATGGATATCCCTTTTGTGAAATATGGAACGAGTGAAGTTCTAAACAGCAGAGGGCATACCAGCTTGGGGAAAGAAGGGGAATGAGGAGTGTGAAAAATCATTTTCTACACGGTACTAAGAGATCTGATTCATGAGGTCTGGGAAAGTTGCTTGTGTTAGATGCACACAACAAACCAGCAATTGCAGCTTAAGAGTGAATTAGGGTTACAATAAATTCTATATTGCATATAACATTTTTTGAAAATAGGTAAAAGAGGCATTTACATTTTACTATAAACACAACTGGGTTATATATGGAAAAATTACTAAATATAAGCTTGATATAGCTATCTAATCAAAGGTATTAATTACGAGTCTTCTGGGCACTGACATGTGTGTGACTTGGCACCTGTGTGATAATCTTAGGAACCTCAACAATGTGGGGAGCTTTCAAAGTAGCATGAAGAAAAGAACATCTTGAATAATATTTAAAGTCAACTCTTAATTCACTTTGGGAATAAAAAGGACTCAAGATTCAATCAAAATTCAGAAGTAACAAATGGTAGATGCAAAGGGGAGCACTAACGGCATAAGAGATACATGAATAAAAAAAAAAGACTGAGAAAATAGAAAATAAAATGATTGGTCTGGCACTCCTTTCCTTAAAGTCTACCTATAGGAAATGGTGATCCCTAGTTTAACCATCTGGAAACTCTAAACTGTATCATGCAAGAATAATCTTGGAATGTTATGTTGAAGTATAAAGTCTAATAAATATTTAAATCACTAGCTTCTGTACATTTGTGTTTCTTCCTGAAATACTTGCGATCTTAGTCCATGAAAGGACATATTTACTTTATTGGCCTTTTACCTTCTGGGAAAACCCAACCAAGGTAACACACTTTACTTGACCTCAAAGCTAAGCATTAGAGCTAACTAAAAGTTGTTAGCTTCTTTTTCTTTCCATTCACTGTCACACTTACTGAAAATTTGACATATACTCAGACTTCTAGCATTTATTAGTAATTCACACTTTAACCCACTTGGACACAGCTTCTATTCTATTCTTCTGTTGAAATGACACCAAAAGGTCAATTGACTGATTGTTTAATCCAACAGTCTTACTATCATAGTCTATTCACCAGGTTGACTTTGCACAAGCTGATGTTGACAACCAAATCTTCGAAACTTTCCCCTTTCCGCTGTAAAGCCATGACATTCTTAGTTTTCTTTTAACTGGCCCATTTCATCTCCTTTGTTAGCTTTTATTCCCCTTTCCAAAATGCAGAAAATTCTCTACGTGTTCATACTTAGTCCTTGATTTTTATCTGTATCAAAGGTCTTTTGGTTTCATTCCTATGCTTGACTCATCAGTTTTGCTGATCTCTATCTCCAACCCCCATGCCTCAACTTTAGTCCCACATTCCAGATCTTCTGCTGTGCATTTCCATTCAAATGTCACCTTTAATTCACTCTTTGAAATTGAACTCCTTATTACTGTCCTAGGAAATCAGCTTTTCACCCTGAACTCCTTATTTCTGTTAATGGTACCACCTCTTCTAACCCCACAGGCTAGACACTCCCATGACCATCAGTTTCCCCGCCCCCAATTTCCACACAAAGCAGTCACTGCATTTGGCTGATCCTCTCCTCAAAATGTATCATGTATCTATTCACTGTTCCCCATTCCCACAGCTAGCACCCTGGTATAAGTATTATAACTTTGTATCTGACATCCCTAACAAGAAGCTACCCCATGACTGGAGGCACAAACTCCTCAGTGGTATACTCAAGACTCTCTTCCATTTGGCCTTGTTTCTGGGGGGAGACAGGTGCTAGGACCGGACTAGATTCTTCATTGACCCTACCTTGGTTCATATGAGACTTTTCCAGATTTTGAGAAAGTCTCCAATACTTGCTAGTTTATTCAAATGCTCCCAATCTTTCTGGGGCAATTTAACTCCCATAGACATGCCTTCCCAGAAAATTCTAGCCCACAGTGTAAGCTCTTTTTTTAATATAAAGCCCTGGTACTGTATCCACTGTATATATCTATGATACTGCTGTTTTACTTTTGTCATGCATGCATATATAGTAGGGATGAAATGAATTAATTAAAATCACTGAGTAGCCCTGGCTGGGTGGTTCAGGTAGATGGAGCATCGTCTTGTACACCAAAAGGTTGTGGGTTTGATCCATGGTCAGGGCACACACCTAGGCTGTGGATTCAATCCCTAGTTGAGGTGCATATGGGAGGTAACTAACTGACCCATGTTTCTTTCTTTCCCTTTCTCTCTCTAAAATCAATAAACATAACCTCAGGTGAGGATTAAAATAATAACAATAAAAAATAAATAAAATCACTGACTAAAGAACTATTACAACTCTGACTTAGAAATTCTCTAATTTATAAAGGTTTTACTTTCTATATTTTGGTGACTGACAAGAGAATGAAACCTACATAGGCATAATTTTAAAAAACAAACCAGAGCTAGTATATGGAGTATTATTGAGGATTACTTTCTAGCAATCCTACTAGTACTTTCAAACAAACCCACATGCCTAATGAGCAGTCTTCTTCTTAAGATATGACTCATTGTAATGGCACTGTTAATTTTTGGTTCATATTCCATACACTCAACAGGTGTTTTTTAGACACAATGTCATAATCCAAGCACTGCATCACTGGATTATACAACATCGATTGTATTGGGAGAAGAGGGTTAGTAGAACATGCTTCCCAGTGCCTAGTAATGTGATATGTTGATTTGTGATAATGGCTCTCCACTGTAGGAAGGGGTCCTCACATAATGTGCTTCCCGAAATAGATACATCGTTTTCTTTAAAAATCTTCACCTTAGGAAATGCTTACTGATTTTTAGCAAGGAAGAGGGGCGAGGGAGGGAGGAAAGGAAGGAAAGCAAGAGAGAGTGAGAGAGAGAGAGAGAAACATCGATCAGTTGCTTCCTGTGCACACTCCAACTGGGGATCAAATCAACAACCCAAGAATGTGTCCCAACCTGGAACTGAACCCACAACCCTTTTAGTGAATTGGAAAATGCTCCAAACCAACCGAGACATCCGGCCAGGGCCAGATACATCATTTGTATTGTCTATTTTCTTAGTCCTCATGAAGTCCTCTTTAATAAAATCCATTTTACTTAAATGCTAACAGTGGTAATACATACAATACTTTCGACATACACTAGAAATTCTGAAGTGATTCAGTGTACAAAGCTTTTCAAGATGATCTTAAAAGAACATTTACCATCTTTAGATCAGCAGCTGTCATCACTGTCTAAAAGCTGTGAGTATCAAATATGATACTTCCAAACAGAACTTAATGAAATGCAATTCTCACAAAAGAAAATCAGATTTTTAAAATTCCAATGTTATAATTTAACTACAGAAGCTACTGCTTAAAGAAAGCTTAGGATACAGGGTCAATGTTTACCAGATAAAAAATTTTCAAGGCTAATTTATCAAAACTTTATCTTGAAATTTCTAAAACTTGTACAAAAATCCAGGAGCTTAAAAGCTCAAAAAAAGAATTTACCTCTTCTACTTCTCTGTGTTTAGGCTGCATACTTCCTTTCCTGGGATAGTGGAAGGCTAAGATCCACTTGAAGAGGAAATCTTAAGAGTAAAGGGATTTCTCTCTCTTCTTTGGCTAAGAATGTGGTTACATTCACCTGAACTCAATGAGAACATGATATAATTTTACTGTACAGTAGTTACACATTTTAGTAACTACATTCCTGAAGAGCACATGAAAAACAGAGAAGAACAGGATCCATTAAAACAAGGGAAACAAAGACCCGTGCCTTAACAGTATCTGGTGATGCCAGTTTGATAGAATAGTTTAAGAAGAAGTATCACATTACAGATGGCACCACTGTAAAGGACCTGTTTTCCTCACCTTTTTGGACCTCCAACAACGGCAGTACACAGCTTTGTCTCCCAAATCCTCCATGTCAAAAGCGTGTACGATCTTGGGGTTGTCTTTCTGAATGTTAAGGTTAACCATAGATTTGTTGCGATGATCTTTAACATAAAATCTTTTGTAAGCTAGATAACCGATTGCAGCTGTCCCAGCAGCAATGGTAACTGCTGCGATCCATTCAACTAGAGCAGGAAAGAAAAACAGGAATAATTATAAAAGCCAAAATCTATGCTAATAATCTAACACAGATGTTCAAGTAATCCAGTTTTTTGAGTATTAAGCATCCCAATAGTCAAAGTTGGTTTTTAATGTTAACTGAATGATCAGAACACAATAGTGTAAGACTTTGTTAAGACTTTCCCCAGCCCACACATAAGCAATTGTGTATTTTCGATTGAGAAATGACAGCTAAAATAAAAGAGGGAAACTTAAAAATCATTTTATAGGTAGAGAAAGAAAAACAAGGATCAGTAATCTTTTCAAGACTTCACAAAAAGATTTAAAATAACACGTGAGCCCTGATCAGTGTGGCTCAGCTGGTTGGGCATCGTCCCACAAAGCGAAAGGTTGCCGGAACCTGGTCAGGGCACATGCCTGGGTTACAGGTTTGGGCCCAGTCAGGGCGCATGCAAGAAGTAACCAACCTACGTTTCCTCTCTCCCATCCGAAGTTTCTCTACCTCTTTTTCTGCCTCCCTTCCTCTCTCTCTCTAAAAATAAATACATAAAATCAACAAAATCTTAAATAAAAATAACGTGTGAACCTGCAGATACCTATTACTTAAAAAAAAATATTTAAAAAATTCAGACTACAAACAGGACAGATCCCCCCTCCCTGACCCAAGTCAGGTGGTGATTATGTTAACAAAATGACTCAGAATTCATTTGAATAGTAGGTCCTTTAGTGGTTTTAAAATGCATAACCACAAAGAGGACTGGTATCCACAGAAAAAAACAAAAAAAGACCAATAAAACAAAACTACCCTTAATATTAAATATTCAAAGGAATATATCTGGCATGAGTCTGGGCTTCAAAGTCCTTCCAAATTGTTTTTTTAAATTTCAAAGTGCTATTTCATTAACATAAAAATCAGAATGTACTAATTTCATACCAAACACGATAAATATTATAGTTATATTCTCATTTAATAAATTCTAAATTTCCATTTTCTACCAGTGGAAGATTATCCGAATTCCCAACAAACTTCATTTTAAATTTAATGACCCTTTGGGGGTTTGGGGGTTGAGTGAAAAAAGTGAAGGGATTAAGAAGTACTAATTCGGAGTTATAAAGGAGTCACAGGGATGTAAAGTACAGCATAGAGAATATAGTCAACGATACTGTAATAACTATCTATGGTGCAAGTGAGCACTAGAAATATCGGGAGGATCACTTTGTACATTACATAAATGTCTAACCACGAAGCTGTACACCTGAAACTAATATAAAATAATACTGAATGTTAACTATAATTGAATAATAAAAAATAATAAATTTAATGACATTTTTCTACTCAGTTATTTGCTTGACTAACAGGCCACCTATTTATGCTTTCCACATAGCTTTTCAAGTAGTCCTTAGAAACCCAAGCACTTAACAACTACCCCATTTCCAGAGAATGTTGGAGAGGAGGAAGCTCCGCATAGTCTGGTTAGCCTCAGCCTCAGAGGAGAGTTGTCTATTCCCAGCACGGAGTGGACTGCAGGAAGAAGTTGAACAGGGGTCAGGATAAACACACTGGACTGCTTCCCAGCACTTCCTGAGTCAGATCTTCACAGTGTTTGAAATAAGTTCCCAGACTATCAAATAAAGCCCTAGAGAGATAAGTATAAAAAACACATTCCAAGGCCAAATAAAAACATATAATGAGTAATTAACTGTATGGCTAAGTTTGCAATATTGAGTCAGATTTCTTATTACACTAACGTGATGAACCACTGTACTCAATAGTGCCTTACATACAATTGGAGCTCATCTTACAGAATTCTAAAGGGAAGGGACAACCATTCTCACACTTAAGTTTCTTTTATCTTGGCCTTCTCTTAGCTTATTTAATAATTTAGTTTTTATCAAGTTTCTAATTAGCATGTTCCTTGAATTCTATTTTCAACCACAGTATTTTTCTCTACAAAGTAATTTAGTATGTTTTCCTTTGCTCAACGTTTCTATTTCTCCTTGCTATAACCCCACAAAATAAATGCTGACACTGTGCCCTTCCCAAGTGCTGCATGACTGAGAAAACAAGTTAATAAGTCATTTGACAGCTTCAAACCTTTGGCCTCAGTGGGGGATGTTTTTTAACTGCACATTTTGTGAAGATTTGTGTTGAATTTTAATACTGCTTCATAGTATTTCCTGTGGCAAATCCAAGCAGGGCTGAAAACTTTGCTCTGATTTCTAGTTTCATTCACGATCTTCCTTTTTGATGCATTATTTACCATGGAACCCCCTTGAGAAAACATTCTATGTCAGGAGCTATGGCAATCCACTTCTTTCATAATGGAAAGCCACCCTGAATAGTAAATGTACTTATCATAAAATGGGCTAAAATATTGCTCTGTATAGTCTATGTTCGATAGTGTTTGCTGAATGTTATCTGTAGGAAAAATCTGAAAGGAGGAATATCCCAAAAGACTAAAATAACACAATTCCTTAAATGCTGTTGATCTTAGTTTCACCTTACTTTCTAGATGAATTATAAAGTAATCTCTAACAGGCTTATTTTAATGGTGCCTACATATTATGAAAAAGCCTGAGACCCAAAGAACAACTCCAACGGGCCAGCATCAGTTTGTCTCACGATATAAAGAAGAGAATCTGACAGAAATTTCTATCTTAAACTTAAAAAAACCCTTCTTATCCATTAAAACATTCTTCTAGTCTCTTTTCTCTTATTACCAACTGAGTCCACATGGTATGGTAAGCTTTTTAAAAAAATAAATTTACTTCCCTTGGATTTTTTGATGGGGGAAGAAATGACAGAATAACTGACATAAAAAAGAGGCAACAGCAAATGAAAGAAATGGGAACCAACTCCATCCCAGAGTGGCTGGCCCATGGGGAATCAAAACATGCACTGTGACCCTACTTCCTAACAAGGGTCACTTATGACCCTACATAAATGTCACATACACACGAACGCTAGAAAAATGGCTTTGTATTTGCTCCAGTGAGTTTTTAAAATTACAGAATGTCCATTTCTTCTTTTTCCCCTTTCCAAATTCTAATTCTATAATCTCATAAGAGACAAATGTGAAATTTCCCAGAATAAGAAAAGTTATTGCAGCCTCAATCAGTCTTTTCTGACAAAAAGCTGTGGATGTCACTGACAACTAGGAAAAAGAAGGAAAGGAAACTATATAAAGATAGGTAAAGAATGATGGTAGGTTCAAAAGTCAACAATTAGAATGGAAAAAAATTAAAAACTCAAGTAACATTCAGTCCTTGGTAGTATATATGCCTATTAAGAACCAGAGATAACAATGGACTTTACCAAGACCTAATTTTTAAAGATATTTCAGTTGACAACTAACTTTCAGACATTCTGGAGTCCAGAAGAATCCTGATCATTATTTCTGTCTCTTCTGGTTTATACTCACTTGCATTTTCTACAGACATCTCTCAGGGCACAGAATCCCTACAGTTAGGTCAAACCCCAGCATCTCCCACCAAATTTAACCCGTTCTATCTACACAAATGCCACGAATAAGCCAACAAAAAGAACAAAGTACAGAAAATGCATTGCTAAATAACCGCTCCCTTTCTTACTCCTCCCTTGGCCTACTACTGTGTAATCTCTGGTTTTCTCTATTAGAATTATGCAGAGAGAGAGAAAATAGGAACGTGTCCCCAAATCCTACATCCTTGTTTATAACCCTATTCCTCTGCTTTTCTCTAGTGTGGGAACTATTTTGCTAATCTCACCCTGCTTCTTTTCTTTAGCCCCTTTTCTGCCCCAAACTGTCTTCTCCAACCCAGTGTCAACTGCCACAAAATCAGAATGTTCCTTTCATCTCAGGAGAGGGGGAGGGGAGCTGTGTTTAAATCTTTCCCTCCCTTAGGTCTCCTTCAGATTGGTAGGCTGTGCCTGGCATACAGGTAGTGTTCAAAATAAATAATAGATTACTAATTTGAATTTATGCTCCACCTGCCCATCAGATCAACACATTGCTCTTACACCAAATAGCTTATCTTTGGCCTTATCTTGTATCAGAGTGTGAAATGTAAATATTTCTTGAGATTAAAAATAAAACTTTATTATGAGACATTTCAGATATACACAGGGAATACTCTAATAAACTCCCATTTACTCAGCTCCAAGAATTATCAACTCACCACCAGTCTTGTTTCCTCTGCATTTCTCAACACCACCCCCCACAGCCTGTTATTTGTTTATAACCCACAGGAACTTCTTTATTCATAGTCAGATCTGCACATTCTTTCTCAAAAAGCCAAACCCTTAAATAGTTACTTTAAATGACTCAATGCATTTATTAAACCCAAATGAATTAGTTGTATAAAATAGACAAGGATATAAAAGTCAGAGAATAAGAATTCATGAAATTTCGTTTTGGTTACATACATTGTAGTGTTCAAGGTTTAGGATGAATAATAAAGCACAAGGTAGACAGATGAACACCTATTTTGTAGCCTGAGGATAAAGCAAACTGAAAAAAGAAAAGGTACTTGAAGGGGCAGCAGATTAAGGAAGGCCTTCTAAAACATTTGGTTAAGTTGGATTTTTTCTTCTGAATATAAACAAGAATTCTGTATGCATACACACACCCTTTTATTTTTTATCTAACATATACAGCAGTTACCACTATCAAGTACCATTCTAAGCCCTTTATAATTATTATTTTTTAAAAAATATTTTATTTATTTTTAGACAGAAGGAAAAAGAGGGAGAGAGAGAGGGAGAGAAACATCAATGTTTGGTTGCCTCTCACACTCCCCACACCGGGGAACCTGGCCCGCAACCCAGGCATGTGCCCTGACTAGGAATCAAATCTGTGACCTTTCAGTTTGCAGGACGTCGCCCAACCCACTGAGCCACACCAGCCAGGGCTAATTATTAATTTATTTAATTAAGTAGAGACATGGTCATCTTCCCCAAAATCAGATGATCTACAACGTTTTTCAATCTGTATAAACTAATAATAGGTTTGGTTTACAAATTGAGAAAATAACTTCAACTCTAATCTTTACGAGGTGGATTCCCAAGATATTGTCTGTCCCTACTTTGCCACACAACTATATTTGAGAAGGAAGGTACTGGAAGAAAAGATTTACAAAGGCTCAGGACAGCCCTCACAACAACCTTTATGCTTTTAGGTGAAATAAAAAGTAGCTGCTTCTCATAACAAAGTTGAGTACTGCAAGATTTAATAAACCTCTTCACCAAGCAATTTCCTATCCCTTAGAAAACTGCAAACTAAGGGGAAAGTCATCTTTAGATTTACCTGTGGTTACATTTACAAACAGAAAACAATCAAATCTGTGGAGATTGCAAGAGAGATTAGCCTGTAGGTTGTATTAAGAAGCCCTCGGGTTCACCTATTTCACATGTCAATAGTGTGCTACCTAAAGAGTTTAGTGCCCACTTACACAAAATGACTCCACATTTTAGACACATTTGGAATCTTTCCACCCATATCACCGAAGCGCAAACTGTCTTCTTATAAAATTACCAGTGGCTCAAATCACATGAATATCTTATTTTACACAATAGTCTTATTCCTGAGAAAGTACAGGTTTGGATTTTTAAAAAACAAAACACAAACAAAAATCATTCCCTACTTCAAATACACCAAGATGCCTGCCTCTATTTGAGACTGACGAGTATTCTTTCAAATAATTTTGGCAAATAATCACCTCCTACACACCTCATTAGTAACTTAAAGATGTCATGGGTTGTCCCCCTCACTCTGTCACATAACTTTTGACCACAGAAGTGGAATCCTCCAATTCATAGAATCTACTACAAAGTTAAGGTTCATATTAATAGGAACCTTTTTATAGATTCTGGCACCGTTGATGCTCAATATGTACTAAATAAATTAATGGGGCTACTTTTCATTAACTTCTAGACCATCTACCTTTACTTAACTACTGTTACAGGGGTCCAAATGTTGAGGTGTGGCGTTTTATATTGGGCAAAGAGATCACATATTATCACGTAACTGGTACACAGTATTATATTAATAATGGCACTACCACCATCAATTTTTATGAAATGAAATTCACATTAATTGACTTCTAGAAAGTCTCTCAATTTTAATTTGGCCTTCTGTGAAGTGACGTTTCCAAACGCTAGGTACCAGCACAAGGGAAGCAAGGCTGAAAAAACTGAAGGTTCAATGAGCTCGGTTTTCAACCCTCTCTCCCGGACTACTGCCACAAGCGCCGGATGCCAGAGGCAGCATGAAAACCTGGGAAGACTTAAGATCCCGAATTGGGTTTCTTCCCCTAAAAAAAAAAAAAAAAAAAAGTGCAGAACTAGGATGTGATTAGTCATGCATCTCTTCAGGGTTGCTGGCAATACACGCCCGGACTACACAGTGATTTAAACGCGAGAAGAGGGAATGGGTTTTTTTTATGTTTGTTTTTCCTTTCCATTTTTCCAAGCCCCATGATTTCAGAAGTGTCTCAAGGGAGAACAACAAAAGCTAGCATTGATATCATTAGGTTTTAGGGTTTGGTTAGTGGAAAAGTGATCCAGACCTGGGTAGATGCCTGCATGGCCCCCACGCCAATTATGCCCGCGGATAAAACCAATCCACACCACTTTCCCGGTTCGGCTCAGGGAGCCCGCAGGTCGGCCAAGAGCATGCCCTTATGCATCTCAAGGTTACAGGACCGGCGGGCACGCAGAGCAGCGGTAACAGCCAGCGAGGTGCTGACGAAGCTGCAACTGGTGCGCAGGCCGCCAGCCTCACCCCCGCCCAGGCCCCACTTCACCTCGTACGTTGGAAGTCAGACTCATGGCGCAGTCGCTTGCAAGGAGTGCACTGGACACTGAAAACAAACAGGGTAGCGCTGACAGACCAAGTCAAGGTGCGAAAGGCGGCCTAAGGGCACCGACTCCAGGCAACTACGGCGCAGGCGCCGCGGCAGTCCGTAAGCACGTGCGTATTATCCACCCTAGCGGATGCGGAGCATGCGCAGAGCTGCGTCGTGCGCCTCAAGGAAGTCTACAGTCCGGATTTTGACAGCTGCAGGAGGTGGGAGGAGGAAGAGACCTGGAGAGGTAGCAACTGAGTTTGCGCAAGACTGAGGGGCGGGGTCCAGAAGCCCCGAGGCAGGGCTTTGGGAATAGGGAATCCAGGCCAGGTTTTACGTGTTTCTCAGGTGTGTCGGGGTTCTGGATGCTTTGTACAGGTGTTAGGACAGCTGCCATAATCGGATATCTAAGATTTTTTACTTAAAAATTTCGTATCCAGTCTGGTACCGACAAGGCCAGGTCTGGGTTTCGTATAAAATGCCAGCGGCAGACGCAAACCAAGCACAGTCCCGTTTCAGAATCTCTTCTTGCTCCCTGTGTATATCCCTTTCTCTGCCTTTGACCCACTCATCGGTTGAGAACCTTGGAACCTGCGCTAAGTAAGGGTCGAGTGGGAGAGAGGGGGAAAAAAGGACTCATTTCTTCAAAATATGTGCTCATTTAAAAAAAATTCAGATTATTCTCTGACTTTTACAGCCTGAGATCAGTGTCGGTTCCAAACATTTTTAAAAAAAATAAGAGCCGTTTAGGGGCACCAATTTAGGGAGAGAGGCTAGGATTGACTTGAAGGGTGTTTTGAAGGCGCGTCTTCTAAGAAGCTGCCTAATTTTACTTGTTGTTTCTGCGTGGGGTGGGAGTTTGAGGAGTTGATTGCAGTTAAGGGGGAGCCTCCCAGGCCACCCTCGGCGCTACAGCTGCCTCCCAACTCTCCTCGCACGTGACTGAGCGCTCCTCACGACTAGGAGCCCCAGGCCTTTGAGCCTTTCCCCAGAACCGCTGAAACGCGCCCCGAATGAATGAAAGCACAACAGCGCCGATGACCTCTTAACGCTGGCGGGGGTCTGGGGAGTGAAGGACCGCGAGAGTGCTCGCCCCATCCAGGTCTCCGTCCTGCGCCCGGGGCCCACCCCGCCCCGGGGGGTCCCGTCGGGCGGCCTGTGGGCATGCTCAGTAGCGGCGGCGGCCGCGGGTCGCGCAGTCGGAAGCTCTCGCCGGCGGCAGAGCGAGCGGTGCTGACGCGCGCGCGGCTGCCGAGGGGACTGGAGGACGGCGGGAGGGGGCGGGGGCGCAGGAGGTGGGGCCGCCTTCTCCGTCAGGGCCCCAGGGAGCGCCTCGGCTCGGTTCCGTCTCTGGGCTGTGCCCGGGCTGGCGGCCGCGGCGGCAGAGCAGCGGGACCCGGGATCCGTGCTGCGCCGGGAGTTGGGCAGGGCAGCGCCCTTGCCTCCGCGGCGTCATGGGCCCCCTCCCCGGGCCTCAGCTGGCACCAGCCGCGGGAACCCCCGGGCCTCCTCCCGGCCGAGTCTGAGCGACCCCAGGGTTCCCCGGCTTACCCTCCCTCCGCCCTATTTTTTTTTCCTGCCCTCGCTGCCGCTACCGCTTCAGCTCTCGGTTATGGCAACGGAGCCACCATCCCCCCTCCCGCTCGAGGCGCCTGGTCCCCCAGAAATCCGGATCCCACCGGCGAGCGAGGCCGTTTCCGAGAGCGCCCCGAAACCGGCGGGCGGCAGGCTCCGCTTCCTTAACGGCTGTGTGCCCCTGTCGCATCAGGTGGCCGGGCACAAGTACGGGAAGGACAAAGTGGGTAAGTAGGGGTGGCGTGGGGCTCGCCGCTCCCCTTTCGTGTCTCTGAATCCCCGGCCGGCGGAGGCAGCCTGGCGCCCCCTGGCCGGACGCCCCCCTCCCTGGTCTACACGCGGGCCTCTTCCGCTCTCCCCCAGAGCCTCGCGACCCGTGCAGCAGGGTGCCGAAAAGCGGGGCGATAATAGGGTGTGGGGCGTCAGGCTTACGCCGTAAGCGGGAGGTGGCAGGGAGAGGAGTGCCTGGGTTTCTCCCCAGGGAGGGTGGGTGTTGGTTGGAGACGGCGTCGTTAGTGAAAATAAGGAACTTCATTTTTACTGGACGGGGAAGTAGATTCTCCACCGAGCACGAGGTCTGTTTATTATAAATGGGTAGCTATTGCAAAAGAGAAGGAATGAAATGCAGATGATGCTAATCTAGTGCCTCTTTATCAGCGCATAGCAGGAGGGGAGGAAAAAACAGCCCCCCCCTTTTTATTTTATCTTATTTTTTTGAGAGCTTATCTGAGATCCCTCCCAGCCTCTTGGGAGGTTTTCCTGATATCTGGTGGATTTCTCCAGGAGGCGTGGTTTCAGTAGCAGAAACTCGGGTTCTTGGTAGGAAACAACACCCTGCTGTTGTACTAGAAGGGTACACGGGCAGGACATTCAGTTATTCTTTATCCATCTTTATATAAGATTATCATGGCCTGTGCAGTACATTTTTTGAGCTCACGACGTTTAAAGTACAATACAGGGCCTATCTCAGTTTGTTATCTTGGTGATGTACTGTTCAGCTTAGAAACCAGTTTGCCTAGCTTACTCACCTTGTTTCCCCGGGTCATGATTACTTTGGGGAGTCTGATGGAGGAGTGTGTTAGTAAAACAGATCTTAGACCTGAAAGCCACTAGAGACAATTTGGTTTATGCTGGTAAGATTTGAGTTTAGGCTAGTTAAATAATACTGACATTTTTAGACTAAATAACTGATGCCAAGTCTGATTAAGAGACAAGCCTTAAGTCGCACAACTGCAACGTTAAAATCAGGAAACCAAGGGTCCTGCCTCAGAGCACGTTTTTTCCACCTTGCATTGTGCTTGCAGATAACTCAAAGAGTTTTGAAAATGGATGAATACTTGTTTAAGTGCACTGTATGTTATTTCTCGAAGAGTAGCATTTCCCACTACTTTTATCTTTACCTCCTTTTGTTGAAAGTTAGGCCTTAATGATGTTGTCATATAGTTGATAGGCTTTCTCCCCACTAAATTGTGAGTTCCTCCAGTTAGAGACCCAATCTGTTTATCCCGGCAGCCTTGTACTTAAACTCCGGAAGGAGTGGGAGAGGGAAAATTGACCATTCTTTTAGTACACCGGATAAGGAAATAAATATCATTCTCAAGGTGTTCAGCATAGATGTAAGGAAACAACGTTCTCAAGATGCTTAGCATATACATTCCTGTGTGTCACTTCAGGTAATGAGAGTTTGAGAGTACCTAAGGAATTACTGTTAATAGATTTATGTGCATACCAACTGATTTACGTTGATGAATTGTAGTGGTAATATTCCTGATACTATTCTAGAGGCCTGAAAAAAAAATTGTTTCCTAAGGGTCCCTAGAGATTGACATCTGTGTAAAGGACAAGAGAGGAAAAAAATCCCAACATTAACACAAAAGCGATGATTGTCACTTAAGGGTGTAACTACGGCTTATCAAAGTATGTAATAGTGAGCTTTTCAGAGAGTTATCTCAGACTTGTTACAAATGTACCTTGAATGTGACTTAAAACTACATTGCAAATAGCGCTGAAAGAAGTTGTTTCCCAAATTACCTAATTTAAAGGAGTAGTTTAGATTCTAGAGGAAGGAGTCCTAAATTTAATTTATTGCATTCAATTTAAAATAAACTTCTTTTTCAATTTTGTAAGACTTCTTTTTTGTAAGACTAAGGGGCTGCCTTTGTATGACCAGTGCACAGTGCCTTAGACGTTCTGTGCCAGCAATTTAATAAATATTTGATGCATTCAATTCTCAGCTATTCACACAGTCTTGCTTACGGTGTTGGCGAAAGGACACCATATGATGATAATCCTCCCTATTATAAAATGGATAACAAGATAGTAGTTCACAGTTGAAGAAGTTATGTCTTTCCAGTGTAATAAACCACTTGCAGTTCTAAAGTGCCTTACATATTAATCAGAGTTTGGTTTGGCTGTCAAGTGAAATTCTCAGAATAAACTTTCTTAAAACATTGTGTGGATATTTGCTTGTAAAATTTTTTGTTATTATCATTAAGTAGCCAGGGTTTTTTGATTTAGGATTCATATCTTACCTATTTCCAAGAAAGAGTTGTTGGTGTGGATGAAAAAAAAAGGTTCAGGAAAGTAACCTTGCAGGGTGACCTGATCATAAAATGGGCAGGCATGGTAGGTGTATAACTTATAAAAGATTTATCTTTGCGTTTAGCAAGCCCTGTCCATTGTGTTTTGCATCTAAGATGAACACACCTTTGAAATAACCAGCTTCTAGAGGGCAGATAATTTTGTGTACTATTCCGGAATTCAGTTTTCTTCTTGCTTTCTCCTACCTTCATGTAAAATCTTCCTTAGTTTCAAAAGCATAAAAGAAACTGCGAATGCCATTCTGTGGAGCATTTGAGATCTTGCTTCCTGGCAGTTGTCATCAGTTTGGGCTGAAATAAAATCTTATAAAAAGTCCCTACAGTTTGGTTGTTTTCTTACATCAACATTGGGTTTCTCAAAAATTAAAAACATACAACCAATAGCATAACAGTACTTGAACAGAAAAATAGATCTTGTTATAGTTAAGCAATAAGATGTTATAGTTCCGCTATCTATTATATTCTGTGCTCTTCGCTGACATCATATTTTATCAAAGTACATTGAAATCTTACTTCTGAGAGCACAAAGTTGGTTTTTTTGTTTTTTT
>VMDR010021185.1:0-17012 GCA_007922815.1 Macrotus californicus | reverse complement strand
GAGATTCATAACTCATATCTGACACCAAAAAGGATAAAAATGCATTAATTATTCAAACTTAGAAAATGTGATTAAATAGTAACAATATTTCACTAAGTACACATTTAAAAATATGGTTGTATTATTCTTACCATCAACACCATTAAAAGTAAAACTGGGGGAATTTGAGAAAGATCAGTGAATTCTATTAACACCAATATCCTGGTTGTGATATTATACTGTAGTCTTACAAAATGTTACCTTTGGAAGAAACTGGGTCAAGTGTACAAAGAATTCTCTGTGTTATTTTTCATATCTGAACATGAATCTGCAATTAGCTCAAAGCAATTTTTACAGAAAGGCCTGCGAAGTCTGCAGCAGACTCTACGACCACGCGATAGCACAGACAGTGCTGGAGCTCCAGACCCAGCAAACCCTAGACCCTCCTCCCCCCACCTACCTGCTCCTTGAGCCTGGGGTGTCACAATATGGGGTGTGGGCGAAACTGGAATGGGGAAAAGGCTGTAGTGTTAAGGCCCAGGAAACCATAATTTGGGGTCACCCTAACTTTAGCTCCACTGATGACCTATCAGATGTCATGAGATCCATGAAATCAACAAGTGGTCCATAAACCAAAGAGCATTTCATTTCTTGTTTAGACAGGAACTGTACAGACCCATGAATATAAATAGAGAAACCAATCTTTATATGGAAAATTTACTGGCACATGAGAAAAGCGTATTATGAGACAGTACAGGGAGTAAGATCCCATTTTGGGGAGCGCATATACGTATGAGTATACCTATGTATATGTACACAAAGAAAAAGTGCTCTTTGTTATGCTCTTTGGTTGAAAGTTTTATGCTTTATCTGAGAGCACGCATAAGATTCTGCATTCTGATCACAACGAAGACTTGTAACAGAGAATGTTCATCACAGAATGTTTTATGTACCCGCCCTGGCTACCTGATTTCTCCATTCACTCAAATCACCTCCCTTAAGCATACAATTATGATTGTAGTATTTGCAGTTTCTAGCTCCTCAATGTCACAATGACCCCTGGCCTGCATTCATTTAATTTCTGATTGTGATGTATTGATAACCATCCCTGATCTGCCCTCATTTAAATTCTAATTGCAATTCATTTGTTTTTAAAAACTCACTACAGGCAGAGGTATGGCCTCAGATGCACAGGTTTCCCTTGTAAAAATTTGAGAACCAAGACGATGGGATCTTCCCTCCTTATAACCTGTAACAGGAGAAGGAGGAAGGCCCGTCATCCTGCTTAATGAAACACCGCTGACTCAGCGGTGCTTTAGTTTGTGCTAAGTGTTTGTTTCCCCTTCCTTCCGTATTACTTATTAGCAACTCCTCTCTGCTCCTTTCTTATGGCCTCTGTCTACTTAAGAGGAAATATATCCAACTTCTATTTGGGGGTGATGCTGACACATGCACAGCTAGATATTTCTCCCTATTTCAATGGCTTGTCTCAACAGATCAATGCAAATGTACATAAAGGAATATAGATTTATATTTTCACCAATGGAAAAAGTTGTACAAAGTAAACAGAATCCTGTGTCCTCCTTACCCAGTCTCAGATGCTGTGTCTGGGTTCAGAGATGAAGCCTGGCACTCTGGTAGAAGAGGACTTAAATTCATCTTTTTCCCATGGTCTCATCTCTATTTTTCATCCCAAACAGTTTCATTGGCCTGCAATGTTTTCCTCGCCCCACTCAGATGTTTGACGTTTCTCACGGTTCAGCCTCCAGGACTGATCCCCCACCCTCCTCTACTCCCGAGCAGTGAACGAATGACCAGTCTGCACCCTTCTGCCTGCTTTCCAGGCCTTACAGTTCCAACAATCTCCAGCTGTACCTTGCTATTTTCATCGAGGTAGCAGACCACGCCTGCAAGTCTTATTGGCTACAGGACCAAAATGAATCACCACCGTGATTCACCCAGGCATCTGGTTGTTTTGTTATCTACTAGGGTCCCACTGAAAACATTTCATGTCATCAGAACCATCCATGTGTCGTAGAGGAACAGAAAACATGTATATTAACATGGCCACTAAGAGTTACAATCGAACTGAGGAGCTCTGAAGTTGCAGACTCTATTGGTAATGCAAAGTGTAGCAATCAAATGATTAACCTGAATTTTACGTTATAAATGCTAACTGGCAATCAGCTTGGGGCCAATTAAAACTACTGAAGAATTAAAACAAATCAATTCCATTGAATTTACCTCAGATCATATGGCTGACAGCTAAGTGCCTTGTGGTAGATTCTTTTTCCCTCTGAATATAACCCAGTGGGTAAGTTTCTACCAATCTCAGTGCCTGGCGAAGTGGCTGACGGGTCCTGGGGGTGGGAACACCAGGAAATACACTGCCGAGAGTGAACGGCAGAAAGCTATAGCTATACTCAGTGGAAGTGACGGCAGATTCAATCTATTCTTTAATTCATAATTTGAGGAAGTTTACAGATACCCCCATCAAACTTCATTATGCAATAGTTACTTAGATGATGAGGCGAATCCCAGAAATCTGTGATATCGGTAACCATAGTCATAAGCTGCGTTGCTGAGTGGAGAATAGAATCCTGTACAGCAAATAGCTCTGCTCTCTGGGGAAAAATGGCTTTAGCTACTCTCTTGGGGACCCTTGGATCTTCAGAACTATAGTTTTGTGGTACTTTTGTCACTGGTGACACTAAGGGCGGAATCAATGATGAGATTCATCTATGACTCACTGACCCTTCTGATTGATATCACATATGCAATTGGAGTTTATGCAAATGGCATATAATTATGATGGTCGTAAAGAGAATGCAGCTGCCTTTTATGGAGTATTTATACTAGCTGCATCTAGACATTATTTTATTTTAAACACAATCATCCTGTTAAGAAAATAGAAGCACCCTGATGATTTACAACACTATAACAACATACGGGCCTCATTAATTGCCCCTAAAGTAGGCTGTATTTTAAAGCCAATAGCCATGATAGTATCTGCAATTGAGAATGTGGGTTTCAGAGACAGATGCAACTGAGCTGAAATCAACATTCCATTATTTCCTAGGTTTTTAGCCTGGGGGCTAAGACTTACCTTCCTGCACTTCAGTTTCCTCATCGGCCAAACAAGAATGGAATATGGGGTACCTCAAAGAATTGTTGCAAAGATGGTGCGAGGATCCTCATTCTCACAGCGCCTGCCTCATACAAATGTTAATTGCGTTATTTGTCATCACTATTATGCATTCATTTTTTAAATATTTCCTCATTGCCTATAATAATACTTCTGTGCTGGACAGTAGGAATGGCCAGCATTCCTCCTGCAGTAATGCCAGGATAATTCAACCGTCCTCAGAAGTACACACTTCATTTGAAAGAGCTGAAAGCTTTGGAGCTCTCCGTTGATGATCTATTTCTACACTTCCAGGATGGTAGGTCCCAGCCACATGTGGCTGTTTAAAGTTAATTGAAGTGAAATAAAAATACAAATTGAGTCCCTCTGTAATACTAGCCACATTTCATATGGAACATTTTCATCATCACAGAAAGTTGGTTTGGACAGCCGTAGATACCTTTCATTATTTCTCACTGAAGTGCAAGTAACCAAGAAATCATTTATTATTTACACCTGTGGATTAAAGCGTGTTCAGATCCTTTGCTAAGACCATGTTTTGATACGGGGAAAAGGGAAGGGGACAGGAAGGCCCTGAGGGGAAATCTTTTGGACTTTTCCATTTTAAAAATATCCGACTTCTGTGCTGCGTGCATATACTCAGAGCATGTAAATTAAGTCTGTAGATAGGTCACCTCCAAAAGAAAGTCCCGTGTGCATCCCCACCCTGCCACTCTCACTAGCACACCACTGTTCAGCATCCCCCAAGGACACTGGCGTGAGCTAACCTCACCCAAGAGGCACATATATCAGTATGAGAACAAACGCTCTTGAGTCAGGATGGGAAATCAATCTTAGAGAGCTTGGAAGGAGTGAGACTATCTGCCATGCTCCCTTGCCCTTGGGTTGACCTCTCCCTCCCACATATCAGAAAGAGCACAAACCTTGGAAGGCTCCAGATACTATCCTCTGGTAAGTTTAGGACTTGCTGTCAAAAATGGACCACAGTAGCACCGCACATGCAGACACTCAGAGCTATGGGCAAACTAGCACAGGAAGAAAACAATAGTACCTGAAGAAGCCAGCAACTCTATTTGAACAGATCTCCCTCTCCAAATGAAAGCAAAACTCATCGCTTCCCAGGTTAGAACAGCTGAGACCCATCAACCCATGGAAAACAATTTGTTCGGAGTAGAAGCTGTCACTGGCTATTACCACGTGGAACGTGATGAGCCGGTGCAGACCTCAGCTCCTTGATTCCGGCAGGCCTGCTCCCACTTCGCTTGGCAGCTGTGGACACTGGAATAATACAAAACATAACCTAATCAGCAGACTGTGAAAAATCTGAAAGCTGAAGACAGATGTTCAACTGCCATCACTACCTTTCATATTTAATTAGATTTTTGTGGGAGAAAACATGTGATAAGTCAATCCCTTTAGGAAGGCCCACGTTACCATTAGCCTAATGATGAAATGATGGGGTGGGTATGGAGTTCTCAGTCAAGCCATGGCTCTCACATGGCCTAAGTCTGAGCTCAGACGGCAGATGAGCCTGCACTGACTTGGCCTGTGTCTCCTACAACGATTGGGTTCCTTCCCCTTACTTTCAGCTACCTCACTCAACTTCACTGTTCTTTATCTGACTAGTCTGCCCATGTCAGCTCCCTATGGCAGGGACTGCCTGCAGTTAACATGCACCAGCCATTGCCAGGCTGCAGGTAAGTACCTTTGCTTTTCCCATCTCACCTGAAAACAACCAATTTTTCTTTCCTTATTTTGAATCTACAGAGATCTCAAAGAAATCTCAGAAATAAAATAGAAAAACAATGTATCATCTGCTCCAGTGTCTAGTACCAGAAAATGACTTTTTAATAAGCTAACCACAGGGCACAATTGTACCTGCCTGTGCAGAGCAGGCATGCAAATCAAACGGGTGGAGGGAGCCAGTCTCAGCACCTTTGGTAGGGGCCCCACGGGGAGTTTAGGGGACCGTGGAAAAGTGCAGCATTCCTGCCTGGTCGTCACCCCAGCCCCTGAATTCCACTCAGGAATGTGGCCCAGTTATAGATGAGTAGATTATTAATTAACTGATTAATGAGAAACTGGAAATGTAGGATTTTATGTAACATCTCATTTTTTAATATTGGCAATTAATTATATTTTTTCCAACATTGCATGGGTCCATAGTGTGGAGGCCAGACCAACCATGTGTACATTATGGATATAGCTGCAATTTTTCAAGCTTTGACTTAAAAGAGTTCGGAATTACTGAATTTTAGAAAACGTTATTTATCATAAGAGATAAGGATTCTAAAAAGCCTGTCTCTGAAAGGCAGTGAGGGTTGGTGAAAGGATGATTCGGCTTTTTTGTTTCTGAGCTGAGTGACTTTGGGAAAATCACAGAAAGAGTCAGAGGCCCAGTCTCTGACTATTTAATTTGGGGTCTCACTTGCCGTGTGTATATCATGGTTTTTGAATATCAAATAGTGAACATATTTTTTTAAACTGCAGAAAAGTCCTACTACAAGAGGCTATTATCTATTGTTAATTTTTTAACAATGTGTCATCAACAAAAATGACCAGTGCTTGTCATTGATGTCACCCGTTCCATCGTTCTGAAGGAAGAAGGGGTGGTTCTTCACGGCTACTGATACGTGGCATTCAAACCACACTGCAAGATTTGAAGTGAAAACACACACTTTGCCGTGAATTTAAGCAATTTCCCTCACTTCTATGAAGATTTCTCTCCTGTTTGTAAAAAGCGGTAATAATACTGTATTCTCTTCGGAGGAATATTATGAAGCCAAAATGAGTTAAAAGCTATTAAGGACTGAAGACAATCAAAATGTAAAGTAACACTTTCAACTTTGATGTTTATTATTAGCTACCATTTTTTTCTCAAAGGTGTTTTTTGCCTGTGGAAAAGGAAAACAAAGTTACTATCATTATTAATTATTAATAGTAAGCATACTATACATAATACCATTTATTGCATATGTAGTCTATAGCAAAAATGTATAGCGAACAAATCTCTCTAAATTTTGTGACCCATGGGCCACATGTGTCCCAGGATGGCTATATGAATGCAGCCCAATGCAAAATTGTAAATTTACTTAAAACATTATGAGATTTTTTTTTTGTGGTTACATGTCACAATGTATTTAATGCATGGCCCAAGACAACATGTCTTATTTCAGTGTGGCCCAGAGACACCAAAAGGTTGGACCGTCCTGCAAAGCTATGTGAGACAGAGACCCTTGATGACCCTGCTAAGACCCACTTCCTCCCCTGATTTTTCTAAGAGTGACCCAGTTTTATTTGGGCAGCAACATTCCCGGCTTCAGGCTCAACATTCTCTTCCCCAGAGTCTCTTGCAGCAAGCGGTGGCCAGGTAACAGGTTACCTGGTGACAGAGCAGCCAAGTCCATGGGCGGGGAGCAGGGAACGGGGCATAAGAAGTGGCGCTTTTGCTTTGTCTGTGAGAGAAAACTTCCATGTCTCTTATTTCTACCCCAAAGACAAATATCATGCCTGCAGCTCCAGAAGACGTGACAAAGATAGGGAGAAGCCCAGGAAATTGGGGATTGGTGTCCGTGAATGACATTGTCAAAAGAAGAACCCAGTGCTGGCAGTTAGAGTAAGGGCTACACTTCTTTTTGTTTGAGATCTATAATCCTCAACTTGGTTACATCTCTGCAAATTGGTTTTCTGATACTTGTAGCCAAACACATTTCCAATTCATTAAGGAGGTGTTATTGTCTTTATTTTATTTACCCAGCAAACTGAGATTAAAACCAGTTCCTTTGATTCCAAACTCTGGGCTGTTATGTTCTATGTTGAAGGCATTAGGGCCCTTCTTTTGAACAATGAAGTGAGAAACCATTAATCTTTCTGAAAACCAATTCTTCCATCTATAAAATAGGGATTATAACAAATACTACATTTTTGTAAGGGCCAACAGAAAAGTTTCTATAAAAGTACTTCATAAAACCTGAAAAAGAGCAATATAAATTAGGTCTGTGTTATCATTGATGCAGATATAAAACTTCACAGATTCTGCTCATCATAAAATGTCATTTTAGAACATTAAGCAGCACATTTCCTAAATATTCCACCCAGGAAAAATCAGTGGTGAAAATGAGTGATGGCTGAATGTATTTTCATGGTTCTCTCAAAAAAGCTAGAGGTAACCTAACATCTCTATAGTCTATTGGGTTTTCCTCGGAAGCTATTTCCACAGACGATGCTTTCTTTGGCTTTCTCCAAGTCCGAGGACCAGTTAAAATATTACAGTGTGGCCCCATTCGCCTTCCTATACAGAAAACTCGGGAAGTATTTGAGAGCCCTTGGGTTCTGCTCACTTATTACAGAAGAAAATTCAGCAGCAGAAATTACACAAGACAGCACACTGAATAGCCACACGACTAAAATATAAGTTCAAAGATGGATTCTAACACTAAAATGTGCAAGCGTCAGTGAGGAAGGGGCACCAAATCAGGTAGATGGAGAGAAGGGATGAAATGGAGGCAGTAGAGCCTGAGAACTCAGTGAGCTCTAGACAGAGCAGCCCAACTAAGTAACCCTGCATCACGCTTCACTCCGTCCACACAAACATTCAAAGGTAGGCATTGCCAACAGGGTTTTACAAATAAAGTGCAGGGTGGTTTGGCCTGTTGGCCCAGATTTACACAGCCTTTAAGACATGGACTTGGAGTTCCAATCACTGTGGTCTGAGTCCAGACCACCGTACCCACTAACTTTCAGGACCCAGAGTGCACAGAGATAGGTCAGCTGCTGCCAGGCGCTGCAAAATTGTGAAGATTCATGGAAAGTACCTGCCCTAAGGCTTAGCAGACAAATCCACCTGGGAGAGCTGTGCTAGTAACACCTTCTCTGTCTGACATAGCTGTGGCATTTTCAAGTAAAGGCACCCACAAATACTGGCTGAAATGCGTGAAAACGAGCACCCAGGTTAGTGGAGTGTAACCGTTTAAAGTTCAGGTCCTCCATTCAGACTGGCTTTGAACCTGGATTCCGTCACTATCTCATTATGGCACCTGAGACAGTCACGTAAATTTTTTTTGGCTTTAGTTTCTTTATTGTTTAAAGTGGGAATAGTGTCAACTCTTGCCTTATAGATTGTTGTGAGGATTAAATACAGTCTCATTATACTTAGCTACATTCTTGAAGGGAAGCTTAAGACAGCTAGATCGTCATTGTGTTTATTGGGTGTCTAAATGTGCTCCCATCTGTGGGGAAAAGGATGCAAAAAGTCAGAAATAAAATGAACTCTAGAGAGTATATACATCACCATTCATTTATCTTTCAGAACTTGTTCTTGAGGAAATACAAAATAAATTTGTTTAAAGTTAATCATTGCAGACCCATGGAGAAGTACAGGAGATCATGTGAACGATGCAGATCATGTGAATGGCCACCTCAGATGTGGAAGTTTATATTACAAGTCATACATTGTAATAGGCAGCTTTTGTGAGTGACGGTTCAGGCCACTTCCCCTCTATGAGGGCGAGGGCTGTCTCTAACTACTTGCCCCGAAACCAGGCAGCTGGCTGACCCCATTTCCCTCCCTGAAGCCAATTGACCAAACCAAATGGTGTCTCCCAGGAATTTGGAATTACAATGCAAGAAATCTAGTCAATCTTTGTCAGATACTTGAACTAGGAAAATATGCAGTATTGGGTCTGGGGTAGTCTGATAGAGGCTGAGGCAGGAAAACAGGAAAGGAAAGTGAGCAGAGAGGAAAAAAACAGACAAAACTTGAAGCTGGGTAGCTGGGATCAAATCAGAACTCCACGCTTTATTATTTACCAGCTTATGTGACTTTAAACAAATGCATCTTCTACTCAGTGCCCCCTTTCATGGGGTCCTTGTGATGGTCCAAGGAGTCGGTACATGTAAGGCCCTGGGAAGGGGCCCAGGACATGATACACACTCTATAATGTTGCCTCTAGTTATCAGCATCTTAACCCACTAACGTGTCTGTATCCAGCCATCTGTGATGGTGATCTGTTATCACAGGTCTGCAAGTGAGACGGGACAGAGAGCAGGGCACCTTATTCCCTGATATCTTTCTGGTTTCTTGGTCTGGTCCTGTATAAGAAGACTTTGTGTTTTTGGATTCCCTGAAACATCCCTGTATCCTTTCAATAAATTACCTTCCCTTCCCCCCACTTATGATAGTTTAATGTTTTTGCCCTTGTAAACACATTATGTCTGAGAAAGAAACACCAATTTTTGCTGCCCTTTGGGATAGTTCGAACAAACCGTTCTTGACATTTTCATGAACGATTTGGCAATAAGCGCACCCTCGCTCTGTTGCACCTACCCTGGCGTAGCGATTGTTATTGGACACGTGGAGAAGTTTTGCAGTGTTGTGTGAGAACAATAATAATCAGAGAGCGCTAGACATGAGTGTGATATGAAGCTCACAGATCATAAAGATGCCTCCAAATTATTATTATAATCTACATCTAAAATCATTTCTGTTTCATAGCTCCCTCTGGTAAAAAAATAAAACTCATAATTCAGTTAGGTAGTTT
Source organism: Macrotus californicus (assembly GCA_007922815.1). NCBI lineage: Eukaryota > Metazoa > Chordata > Mammalia > Chiroptera > Phyllostomidae > Macrotus > Macrotus californicus. The sequence goes on along the minus strand of VMDR010021185.1, from coordinate 7,349 downwards.
CTAGACGTGGTTGCTATTGAAAGAAACTCAAAACATATTCCCTAAGACCCTCTTATGGGTGAGACTGACATAATCATAAAAAATAAAAATGCTATTAAATAGACTGTAAATTTCAAAATGATACAGGAATGCAATAACCAGCCAGAGAGTTGAGGGAAATAATAAAAGCAAACAAAAACGAAAGAGAACCCTGCTCCCCCTCCCCCAGTGGAGGCAATGGCCAAACCAGGAGACATTGATCAACGAGCTTCTGCAGCTTGGCTTTGCTCAATTAAAGAGGCAGGTTGTAGGAGGGCCAGGCAAAATGCTACACGGGCAACTGAACCACAGTGCCCATAAATCATTAAAATGTAAATAAGAGCATTCCAAAATAGATACATTATTTGTTTGCACACAAAGTAAATGCACTTTGCTAGAACTAGAAGAAAAGCCATGTTTGTAAAATATGCAAACTCTCCCCATAAATCTAAATCAGGGATGATTTTGGGCGCTGAAGCTGTGTGGTAATGTGCAAAGCATTGCAAAAACGAGATTTGGGTAAAACAAGTAATAAAATCCATTAAGAAAGTTTAGTCTTCACTGTAAAACCTAATTAAGCAAACACAAACTGAAGTTCTTTGTAAGAGACTTGGAGATAAGCGATTGCTGCATTTGTAGCACTATTATTAAAAGCATCTATTTCATTGTAGGTACTTCTCTGTGCCACTTAGAAGTATGTCTTGGATAGAATTTATGGCCAGTTACACAAGCTGAGCTATATTATCAAGAGTGACATTTGCAAAATGTTTTCCCAAAAGGCAGGGCAAAACATGCTGCCATGTTCATCTTGTGGCATGGACCAGTCACATCTACCACTGAATTCCAGATTCTCGGGGCCAGTGGTCCCCAAATGCCTGTCACGGTGGCACCAGATTTCTGTGTTCAACTAAGTCCTTCTGTGACAGACAGTGCAAGCCCAGAGCCTCCCCCTCCTCTCTTGCCCATGTTTTGGACCTCTTTACCCTGTTCCAGAGAATGAATCATGCAATTCAGGGCTTGATTTTTTGTTTTTACTAGATTTTTGCTTTCTGGATTCTCCCACAGTTATTTTTCTGTTCCATTTCTGGACAAGGAGAGACATAAAGTAATAAAGTGAAATCTTTGAAGTGAGGGGAGGGGATCTCTTCTAGGAGAATTTTTTTTACAGATATTTATGCTTCCACCATCTGTTTTCTGCCTAGAGCTGCAGCATAGATTATTCATGGGACAAAATGATATTTAAGGATAATTAAGCAAAAACGTGGGTAGCTCCCAAGTCCATGGTGTCCTCGCTTGAGCTGCTGAACCAGTCGTGGAAATGCTACCGCTGGACTCCTTACAAAATGAGATATTAAACATCTACTTTGTTTAAGTCACTATTCTTTTCCTTGCCATCAACTTCATGGTATTAATTATTGATGCACATCTTTCTCTGTTCTCTACAGAACGGTCACTGTCTTGGGCTTACAATCACGTCATCAGACATGCAGGTTAATAATGAAATTGAGCGTTTATCCACATTCGCTGGGCATTATCTGTGAGCACTTGGCGTTATCTCACGGACTGTTCACCAAACCCTAGGAGATAGGTACTATAATTCTATAAGAAGGAATTTAAAGCATTGAAATGTTGAAAAACGTGCCTGAAGTCACAAACCGAGCAAGTGAGAAGGCTGAGTTTTGAATCTGAGGAACTGTTCAGAGTACCGGTTCCAAAGTCATCCCCTCTTCCCTCCCAAGTCCCAGCAGCACCTCAGTGTTTCAGGACCAGGTCTCAGCAACCTGTCACAAAGGCAAAGGAAGGCTGGCCACATAGAAAACGGACTCCAACAACCAGTGAGGTGTACATACCTTGCATGACATGGAAGCTGTTGGCCCGAAGACCATATTGATGACTCTACATTATCACCTCAGAATGAAACGATCAGGCAAAGGCAGGCTTCTGTTTGGCCTGGTGGGATATATGAGCTCGAGGTGCCTAGTGAACAAAACAAACAGATGAGCAAAACAGAACCAGAGGCAGGGAAACAAGAACAGACCAGAGAGGGCGGGGGAGGGGGATAAGGGGGGAAACAAAGGGAAGGATCTAGTCAAGGAACATGTATAAAGGACCCATGGACATGGACCACAGGGTGGGGATTGACTGGGAGTGGGGGATTGAGGGGTTGAGGAGAGCAACCAGGGAAAATTGGGACAACTGTAACTGAGCTACAATAAGAAAATTATTTTAAATGAATAGATTAAGAAACAGTGATATGTGTGCATAATTCAGCCTTTTAAAAAAGAAGGACATCCTGTTATTTGTGACAGCATGGATGAACTTAGTATTATGCTAAGTGAACTGGGTCTGACAGAGAAAGACAAATACTTACATGTGAAATCTAAAATAAGTTCAATCTCATTGAAACAGAGAGTAGAAAAGTGGCTGCCAGGGGCTGCGGTATAGGGAAAATGGGGAGAGAATGGTAAAAGGGTACAAACTCTCAGTTATAAGATGAATAAGGTCCGAGGATATAACGTATACCATGGGGACTATCAATTAATATACCAAGATAACTCTGTATTGTATAATTAAAAGTAGCTAAGAGAACAGAACTTAACGCTGTCTCACACACAAAAAAAATTGCCGTGACACTTTCAGGCAGTTAGCTGACATTATAGGCCCTGCTGTTCCCACTCGGTGTCTGTGTATCACGGCATCATGCTGCACACGCTATCGCTGCCTTACCGTTTTGTCCGTTACACCTCAAGAAATCTGAAAAAGAAGTTCATGCTGCTATTTCCAGCATTTCTCCCTTGTTAAATGTTACATGTAAGTAGATATATGTATTTTAAACAGAAACAGAATCACATGCTATTTTATAACCTTTTTTCATAAAACATAGTAACAGGCATTATTCTATCCTTCTATGTCAATAAACATGTATCTCTAAAATTATTTTAAACCTGCAAAGAACAAAATTGGCATATTAACCTAAAAGTGCACAAATGTTTCACGACTTAAATCATACACTGAAATTGATACTGTGAGTTTCTAGAATTGGCTAATTTTAGATTTTGCATAGTCGGATTCGGATAACTACTGTTAGACATAATTCATTTCAAGAGAACAGAAATGTCCTTCTTCTCTTCTCCCTCGGACTTGCTCCACCCTCATTTATTTTTCCAGACTGCATCTAAAACAGGTCAGTCTAAAAGACAGCACCCCCTTAGCCTCTGCTGACTACTTTTTCATGACAAATTGCTACAGAGGGGCCTTCTTATTTCGTTTATTGTATGACCTGAAGCCTTGAAACCAAGGTCTTATCCCTAACGTGGTATAAAAATAGTCCTGTTTCTTCTTTTTACATGTGAGACTCGTTCTTTTACTGGTCACGAAAAACCTGTAAAATATGCAGTGATAGAAATGTAAGGTGGCATTACATTGTTATATCTGTTTTAAAAAATGTCTTTCATGCTTAAAAAAGTTTTACTAAATGTTATCCCAGCGTACTTTCTCATGTTGCAGTAAAAAAGCACCCCACCCAAGTGTCGCTGAGTTAATTCAAATTTAGTTTGGCTTGTTTATTTAGCAGAATCTATCCCTATTACATCCATCTGTGCCTGTTCTCTCTCTCTCTCCTACATCACACCCTTCAGATTTAACAAAGAAAAGGATGAAAGTACTAAAAAAGAGGCCATCGTGTTTTAAAACAGATTTTTAATGAATGCTTTTCTATAGATAGGGGCAGATCTGACCGTCTCCTCCCCCCGTTCAGCATGGCTCCCCGCCGGCTGAGTCTGCGTGGATCCCGCAGGCCGTTGGCAGAGGCTCCTGTCACTCGTCGTGGCTATGAAGGTTTTCAGCACAGGACTCTCGGCTAAGAGGGTCAGGGCCACATTTAGGAAGGAGTCAGAAAGGCTGGGCGGGCTCCTGTGGCCTCCCAGAAGGCAAATGCCAGCTGGGAACACGAGAGGAGACGCCTCGCTTGGAGCACAGGTGGGAAGAAGCAGGAGAACAAACACGCCACGTCAGCCTCCAAGGGCCAGAGGAGTGCCCAAAGCCATGGCAGCCTTGGCTCCTCAGGAGTTGTTCAGTTGGGATGTAACACAGGTGTGGTGCCTGCGACCCAGGTAAGAGTTTCTGCATTTGCTTCTGCTCCACGCCTGCCTCGGTTTCCGCAAAAGACACACTTCCAAGGGGAGATCAGGCCTAAGGGCCAGGGGTCACAGGCGGTGTCATCCTCTGCCCTAGGACACTCTGCACTGCCGGCTTCTCTCACGCGCACATCTGTTTTCAGCCATTTTTGCACGAGGCTCACTTTGCCTAAGACCCGTGAAAGGATCGTCTTATTTTAATTCTCATTTAATTGATGAAGGCCCTGAGGACTGGAAAGCTTAGTAGTAACCCCCAGCGGCTCCTCACTTAGCACGGGAGGGGGGTTGGTGGTGGGGGGTGGGGTGGCAGATGGGATCGAAGTTTCCTTGAGTTATGATCGCATTTAATTCACTCCCAGGAACGCTTATATGCTTTTCTTGTCTCCAAAATTTATTTTTAGTTTTCACTTTTCCTTGCTTGATCTCAGGTGCCTCGGCCCACTCCCTGCTGGTCAGGAATAAACCCCCATGTCTAAGAAGGGAACCCTGGGTGGGGGGGCACAGGGGTTGGATTAGTAAAAATGGAAACAACCTGGTTCCACCCCCTACAAGCCCTAAATAACTCCATATGGGGGACTTCTGGGGGGGGGGGAAGAGATCAGCCACTGCAGCTACAGAATGACCCGAGGGAACCGGGGCTTTTGGAATCTAGTGTTTTAAGGCGCCAGATCATTCTGTGGAGGAGAGAAAGCAGAACTTAGCACTCAAACCCTCATGCCAACAGTAACTGCACCAGGTCCTGGAGTCACACATTTTAAAACATGTCAGCAGGACCAGAGGCTCCAGGATTTGTAGGGGGAGGGCAGAACTCACCTTCAGTTCTGGGAGGCTATGACTGAAGCTTTGCCTTGGCAGTAAAGAATTATCTGATGCCATTTCTGTTCAGACAGGCCAGCATTAGATATTTTATCCCGCTCCCCACCAAAAAGTGGGCAGTGGGAGGTGGGTGTCGTCGTAAATAACACTACTTCCCAAATCCCTGCAGATCCACATGCAGCTGTACACGTTCTTGCCATACAGGTCTCTGCCCCACCACCTAGGATAAATCACTGCAGAGTGCTGTGTCCCCAACAGGGGGCTGTTAATTAGTTTTAAAGGCCCCTGCAGTTCCTCTAGTGCTTCAAGGAAGTACACAAACCTAACAATATACAAAAATACCTTTTCTTTTTTTTTATGGTCAGCACAGGCTGAGATTTTATGAGCTTCCCATGGTGTTTTGAAAGTTAAGCTATATGCAAATGTACAGAGACAAGGCTGTTAAGATTGACTGGGATAAATGCTTTGTTTATCTTGCAGCTGGAATGCAGCAGACACACACTTGAGTGGAAGGGAAAGGAGGCAAAGCATGGTGTACATTAGGATACAAGGCTAAGGTCAAGGTCACCACCTCTGGATTGGTTCCATTTTGCACCCAGCCAAGGGTGTTGGTGCCACCCTTTGCATTCCCATAGAGCAAAACTTTGTCATAGCAGACAAGGGGTAAAAGTCCAAGAATGTAAACATCATAGAACTGTTACGGAGTTCAGAAAAAGCGTATCTTTTCCTTCCCTGCCAGATTACCCATAACACTCATCACTGTATAGTGGACCTGTCAGAGACCCTAGAGATGATCATTCACCAAGGTTAAAACACATCAGGTTTGATTCCAACTTTAACAGATATGCATTAATCGCCTTCTAGGGACAAGGGACGGTGTTCGGAACATGGGGAGCTCAGAACAATCTCAGCCCTCAAAGAACATATGTACCAACTTTTCTTGCTGTGATAAAATGCTATCCCCGTGAGGCCATCTAATCTGTGTTTTCCTTCACATCTCAATACGACAACATCTAACATTCCCCAGAAGGTGAGACATTCATATTATAATAGTTAATATGCAATGAGTATTTGTTCCTTGTCTAGCGCTAGAATATGAACTGCATAAGGGATATCATTGAATCCTTCCCCAATCTGCCCCCCACAAAAAAATATTGAAATGATCACCCCTCCCATTTACAAAGAGCACACCTGAGCAAGGCATAGAGAGTTTAGTTGGTCAGGTAGATAGAGGAACACACTGAACCCTTATTTTCTGAGTCTAGAGTCTGTGGTCCTTATGCCCCCACAATACCACTGCCCTTAATTCCTTCGGTGCTTCTGTATTAACGAGAGAAGATTTTTTATCCGAGAGTTTCTAACTGTAGCAGTGGCTACTACTTGGTCAGATAAAACAACTTTTATACCTGAAAGAATAGGATTTTCAGACAAAAATAAAATAGAGATATGTGAATAAATATATAGATTTATTGAAACAGCTGACACAGAAATAGCTCAATGCCAGACTAACAACTAAGATTCATTTTCAGCTGGCAGGGAAAATATTTGACGGCACTCCCATCTCCTCTGGCCTGACACAGCCTTCTTTCTCCTAAAGTTTCCTATTGCCCCTAGGCTCATTCAGTTTCCAAAAAGCCCCCAAACCTACCCCTTTTTCATGCTCATGGTTGTGGAACTTACTTCCTTAGGGAAAGTCAGACATCCTAGAGACATCAGTGCTTTCGTGTAACATAAAAACTTACCCCTCCCAGTTTTACCCAGTTGCCTGAAACAGTTTTCCATTTGTATCTCCTCCCACTAGAGATGTGGCCAGACATTTCCCCCTCTTATTTTCCTAACCTGCCTGGATATTACTACTGATTGATTGGTTTTATTTTGCATTTTTCTATTGTTAATATTAAGAAAATAGAGGCAAGATGTTCAGATTTACCAAATGAAACTTTTAACGAATATCTGAGAGTTCTTTAAGCATTTTACCTCAGTTACACGGTCTGTTTAAATTTCTTGCTTTTTTTTCCCAATTCAGATGATTATTTGGATGGCCAAGTCAAATCAAAGGCAAGAATGGTGGCATCTCGTAGGGCTGAGTGGGGTGGTTAAGAGCAAAGCCGGCAGACAGAGATCAGGTGAGCTGATTCCCAGGGAATTAAGGAATGGCCACAATTCATGGAAAAAAGTTGATATTTAGTAAAAGTGGTTGGCAAAACTGATTGTTTCAATAATCACATTATACCATGCCACATAGATGTATGTCACAAAGACACATAAATTCCAGATAATTTATGATGTTATTTGAAACAATAAAAATATAAAATTTTGAAACCATACAGAACTAAAATTTCACTATTCTCTGTGTTTACTTAAAAGTGGTGGACTCTT
>VMDR010021184.1:0-16958 GCA_007922815.1 Macrotus californicus | reverse complement strand
ATGGAATGTCTCAAAGTACTTAGGGTATAATCTATCCATTTCTTATCTTCTGTAGAACACAGAAAAGCAATTCAATTTTAACCATCTCTAAATTATAGCTACTTCTTGGGTTTTTAAATAAGCACAATAGAAAATGATTTTTTATTATTTTTAAAAAACCTTTGAACGATTGCTAATGTTCACTCATTAATGATTGCCTAAATTAGTCCCAAAGGATAATATCTTCATTCTGTGTCTTAGGTTTCTAGCTATAAGTAACTATTTTTACATATCAGAAGTTTAGAGGGGGGCTTGCGGAGAATACACGGTTCACAAATTGGCTCTCACAGCTGAAATTGCCCGGTTCCACAGTGTATTATTGTAGGGTCTAATCCTAGAAGGCCAAGTGATGATGATGTAGGTGGTAAGAGAAGATGGCGACCAACACTTTTAGTACTCCCCATGTGCCAGGAATTTCCAATATTATTAACCTCATATAATCTTTAAAATAATCCCACGAGGAGACAATTAATAGTCCTACTTCAATGACTGCTGTTTGTTACTTTGCATAGGCAGAAATGAGGACTTGAGCTTAAAATTTATGCAGCTAACAAGAAGGGGAGTTTCAGCGTAGCTCTGATTCCCAAACTTCCATCTCTCCAACTCTGTCAGGTTCTTTGCATGACCACTGACACTGCGTTTTTACTTTAGCCACGGCCAATACTCACAGCTCTTCTTTCTCGTTTCAGTCTTATAAATAAAGCAGTGTCACTTGGACCCTGTAGAGACCTCTCATATAAGATATTTTGGGACATCTGTATGCAGTTAGAGATACCTGATTTAGCTGGAAGATATTTTTTGGATGATGATAAGTTTCACCATTCCCCAACTTTATTCTGCAGGGGGTTTCTTTATTTTGATCCATTATTTTGATTTTAAACACCCAGATTTATTCAAGTAGTTATTTATTATTCTCCTTGTTCATCCAGTTCCTAATAATTTACATCACATACTAGTTTAATTTTTCAAGTCCCAAACATAGTTTTCCAAATAATGTAAAAAATTAAAGAATAAGGACTTGGCCCTCTTTCTGTCATCCTCCACCTGAGAAAGAACACAATGCTTCAGATGATGAGAACAAAATAATAAACTAAGCAGCAATAAAGGAATGTTTCTTCTAATAACGATTTCCCTTATCAACACCCAACTTTCCCATAGTCTAGAGCATATAAATACAGTTCATTGAGTAATTTCTGAGTGAGTTAAACACTGCCATACAAGAAGTATTTGTTCAAGCCACTTGGAAAAGGCAGAAAGAAATCAAGTGGTTTCCAGTGACTGCTTCATAAATAATATGGCCTCTAGGCTGGCATTTTAAATTTTAGACTGCTAGAGTCTTTGCAATTCACTTATAAAATACATAATGGTTTGTTAGGGGAAAAAGAGGAACACTTTTCACTTTGAAAGGATTAGTGCCTTTTCAGAAATATAAATATCTGATATGTGTGTAAGTTTGGTTTTAATACCCTCCACAAGAGTTCTGTTGTGAAGGAATTTTCCTAGGCTCTAGAAATATAGCCAAGATGAGTTCTAAATATCCAGTGTAGTGTTTGGGTTTTCATGGGTCTGATTTCTCACGGAACTACTGAGTCGCCATGACACACGGATAATTTTTGTGGTTTGAAAAATTATTTCTTTACTATAAATACAAACCACGACAATTACTTTCCAACGGAATTTCTTTGGAAGCTCGATTTCACCATGCTCTTCAACTCTGTCATCCCTGGCTGCCATTCACAAAGTGTTTTCTCACAAAATTTAGGCTTTGCCATGCCTTGTCCTTCTTCTCCCCTTAGCCTCCTTCCTTGCTGCTGATTTCTTTCCCCATCCTTTCCATTGTGACCTGTGGAACTGTTTCCTAGTAAACTAATTTCCTTGAATCTTGCTTATACATTTAACTCAGAAAATCACATCTAGGACATCCCCTCTAGGACCAGGCCTACAAAAATCTGTTAGTCTAATCACTGGTGTCTTACCTTGACTTCCTCTGCGCCTATTTAATGAATACTGAATACTGAACTTTAAGCGTTTTAGAAACATAAATTAATGAACTTATGTTTCTAATTAAGAGTCTTCATGGGTTGCACAATAATCTCCACATTCTATGGTGTGTACCATACCTATTTTCTCTCTCTTAAATTCTCCCGTTCTATGTGCACCATAGATAAACTCATTTCAGAACAATTGTTCTTCAGAGAGGTTGCCCTTTCCTGCCACTGAGTGTTTGCTAACACAGCTTCTCTGGACCAGGATGTAATTGTCCACCTTTCCTTACATTTGAAAACCTAATATTATTTAAGATCTGATGAAAATTTCCCCTACTTCAGGAAGCCTTCTACAGTGTACAGAGGATGTGTTGTGGAACTGTGCACCTTAAACCTTGCATAATTTTGTTAACCAGTGTCACTCCAGTAAATTCAGTAAAGAGAAAAAAAAAAGAAGAAGCCTTAGATACTACTAATTTGAACCAAACATCGTTTCTTGGTCCTTTGACTGTACTTGAACTCTTTTTACACAGTCTGTTTTATATTATCTCCGACATGTGCCTGTATTTATTTTCCACCTGGATGCAAGGTTTTTAGAAAAAGGAGCTATGCTTAAGTCACCTTTGAACCCTTGGAATAATAGTTCACAGCTGAAATCACAGCAGGTGTCTCAGGCAAGAATATCTTGCTGGTGCGGAACAGAAAAGTCTTGAAAAGCACTCAACAAAAGGTTATTGTAAGAACAACTAGTGAAATCACACAGAAATTTAAATACAGGCACCAAAGTATGTACAAGACTCTTGGGAAATGGAACTGGGAAACATTAAAAACCAAGGATTTTGTTTTTATCTTTTCCTCTCTCTCCCTCTGGGGTTGCATGGCGTCTCTCGTTTCTGTCTCACGTCTCTCTGTCAGACCAGCTTCCTCGAAATCTGATGGCATAATGCCCACACTGTTCAGCAGGGACTGTACGTGACTTGTGTCTTTAAGCTTTCATCACTCTCTAGCAGTTTCTCGGTAGTCCCTTAGGTTTTATTTTCAAGAGAGAATTCGTGCACTTCCTGTTTTTGAGCCAGGCCATTATTTATTGTGGGTTACTGGGCAGAGTAAGGATTGTCTGCTCTTGGGTCAGGTTTATGCCCTGGTCTAAGCTGCTGTGCAAGGAGAGGAAGGGGTGGAAGCACGTAAGATTCAAAACATGACTCCAGTGTCACAGGGCCTGTTGGAGGAACGGATTCTTCCAAAGACTCTGCGAAATGCTTAGCACAGTAGGTCTTCCACAAATAGTTGTTGCATTGAATTGATCTGAAACCCAGTGTGGACAAAATTTGGTTTAACTCTAACCATAATTATTTTTTCTCCTCAAAAACTATTCTCAGAATAAGATACTTCATTAAGTACTTATCCATTGATTGTTAATTACACTATTTAATCATTTTCCTATTTATAAATCAATTTGTTCACATGCAGTTTTGTGATTGCATGCTAAGTACCTCTCGATTTGTGAATGATGGTTCTTTAAAATGGTGTATTATTATTATTTGATATTTTAAGCTCTGTAGTTAAAAATATAACAATTTTTGTCTAGAATTTCTTTCTGAAGATTACGGTCAGGTTGGAAACTATGAGCATGACAGATCTTTCTACTGGTTCTCATGATCTGGGTGTGGTTTACTTTACTGGTTTGTATCTGCAGTTAGAGAAGTACTATGGGATTTCCATATCCAGAGAAGCTTTGCTCTCAGAGCAGGAATAATAATAACAACAACAACATTCATAATACATTTCCGAAGATGTGAAGGTTGAGTGAGATAATGTTTGCCTGGAACATAGAAGTTTTTCAACAAATGATATCTTCAAACATGTAGCTATACATATTGGTTTCTCTAAATTACCACTTTATTTTGCTCTCCTGAGGCGTTCTCCCGGTTCCCATATTTTGAAACTGATCTCCTGCTAAATTCTCCACTTAGGTCTTCTGTGCCTTTGTTGCTTATTTTCTTATTTTCTTGGAATGCACTGCATTCTTCTTTTTGTAACTGAACCCAGGTGCGGCTGCCTGTTGCAATGAAAACCAAACTTGTGAGACAGGTATTGGCGAGAAGGAAAACGATTTATTCCGGAGCCGACATCTTGAGAAGATGGATGGCTCCTGTCCTCAAAAACCCATCTTAATATCTCTGGTCAAGACAGGGATTCTTACAGGGAGTTGGTGGGAGTTCGGGAGGGGGAAACCCCAAGGGGGAGTGTGGGGCTGATGCTTCTCTAGGAAGTAAGGGGACCGGGGACTGAAAGGGGAGCTGCGCAGCTTCTTCCCAAGCTCACTCCCTTTGTCTGGTGTTATCTCTCTATTGCATTTGCATTCCTTCCTTCCCTGGACACCTGTGGTTTATGGCCTGTGCCAGCTTATCGTGCAGCTGCGAGGAGAACTGACTGCACAGGGTTGATTAAATACTTTTATTTGTTACAGAATACATACTAGCTGAGAGATATTAAATTATAGTTACAACTTAAAATCTTAGTGCAGGCAGAGGTTTTTCAAAATTTTTTAATGTATTTTTTATTTTTAGAGAGAGGGGAAGGGAGGGAGAAAGAAAAACATCCGTGTGAGAGAGAAACATCCATCGGTCACCTCTTGTAGGCCCCCAAAGTGGGGACCCTGCCTGTCACCCAGCCATGTGCCCTGATCAGGAGTCGAACTGGTGATCCTTCAGTTCACAGGCTGGTGCTCAAACCACTGAGCCACACCAACCAGGGCCAGGCAAAAGTTTTTACCAGCAGGAGAGGAAGAGCAGAACAAAGAGATTGGGGGAGAGGTTGAGGACATGCAGGCAGTGTTCCTGCTGGTCCCAATATAGATCTTTTTGGTCAGTGTCCTTGAGTTGGTGGGACTCAGAGGTCAGACTGTTTCTTAGGGTTACACAGGAACTGAACCTGTTGATTTTAGTAAAGTATACTTAGAAAAGAAATTTTAACGTGTAAATACTAGCTTTGGGAGAAAAATCAGATTAGAATAACAAGCTGGGTTTAATATTTACTAAAAGCAATATGGGTAGCTTTATGTAAATATAGTGTACTCATTCACCAATACATTTTGACTTGGGTAAATACTATAGTCATTCAAAGGCAGTTCAAGTCCTACCATTTTCAGGTGAGATGGTCCAGTGCAGCAGAGCAAGTCTGGATTCTGATATCAGAATACTTGGGTTTGAATGGGTTATATAACCTTGAACATGTTGTGTAATCTCTCTTTACTCTCCTGTGAAATGGAGATAAGATGAATATTGCTATAAAATCTTTTACACGTACCCTAGTCTGTAGGAATTTTCCCTTTCTGATTTCCTCCCCTGCTTAGTCTGCTCATGTAATGGTATGATATATTTTTCTCTTCTTGTCTTTGTGCTGGCCCTCTCTGTCATGAAAACTATGGATCTTTATTTTTAAAGAACACCTTGAGATACAAATGTTCTGTATTTTTAGAAAACTGGATTTTAATAGTTGAAGTTAGCAGCAACCACGTGACTGTTGTTTAGTAGTTAGTGAGGCTTGAATAGATTGCAGGATTTAAGGAATTGTTCCCCTTCTGTGGTCAAGTATGCTTAAGGTAGTCTTCATCTCTCCAGAGATATTATTCTGTTTCATGGGAAGTTCCCCTTGGATAACTGGGAAGAAAGAAACCTTAAAGGAACCTTTGCTTCCACTGTTGTAGCCTGATGTATTTGCCGGAGTAATTAGGGTCTAAGTGCTGTCATTACAGAGATCAAAGCCTGCTATAACACTGGCCGGTGCTCCCTTCTTCTCTAGGTATCAGCTGCCTCCAGGGGAAGTGAGGCAAGCTGGTGAAGATAATGGTGCTGTAGGCTCCTAAATGACTTCCAAGTGAGGGGAGGTTAGGACTGTTTGATTTAAGTAATAGCAACCGCAACAAAGACTACTTAGACTGCAGGGAGCACCATAAATGGGCAAGCATTGTTGTGGGTATAAAATCATCATCTTTATCACATAGTGTTAAAGTTAATGGTTCTTTCATAGGAATTAAGACCCCCCCTTTTTCTTATAGGTGGCTTAATAGAATATTGATTGCTCTATATCCCATTTTCTTAAAGACATTCTGGCTTCTCATATCTGTGCCCTAATAAAAAGTTTCCCATCTATTAGTGATTTCTTTATATTGTAGCTAGGTGTCCCAAAGGTGTGACTAAGCATCTACTCCATCGGCTGCCTCTTGCCCTCCTCCCCGATTTGCTTACCATTGAATGCAGAAGGGCACCAATATTAAGGGTGTAGATGACTCTGGAGTCAGCTCTCTGCTCTGTACCTTACTAGGTGACCTTGAGCCCACTATATAACCTATCTGTATTCCAGTTTCCTACTCTGTGACCCCTCATAGGCTTTGTAAGAGAATTAAATGAGTTAGTACTTACAAAAGTGCCTAGCAGGCAGCAAACACCCAATAATCATTTCTCTTAATACTCTTATTACTATTTAACACATGGCATCTGGCTTTAATCTATATAAGAACTCTCTGGGAAGTAGGTTTCTCATGATTAAATAGCTATGGAAATTCTGGTTTTAGCGAGATTGGGACACAGACACTAAGCCACGGCTACTAAATGGTAGAGCCGGAATTCAAATGCTAGTCTGATGCTGGAATCTCTCTGAATTACTGTGCTTTATTGTCTATGGTCTGTTTCTAAACATTTCTTGACTGTGAACTATATTTCAGTCTTTTCAAACATTTATAGTGCCATTTATGATACTCTCCACTACTACGATATAAGAAGTCCACATCTTCTACTTCTCTTCCTTGAAGGCCAATAGTAGTGCTGAGCTCAAAGTCAGCATTTGCTAATTCCTTCTGATGTACCTAAAGTATTGATTCCAGAGAAGTCACTTCACAATGTTACATCATTCTCCGCAGAGTTCTACCTGTGTTTTCTCTGGAGATCATAGTCGATGAGTAAAAGGGGAGAAAAACTGGCTCAGCAATGAGGCTGAAGCTTCCCTTGACCCTTCTCTCATTGCGGTTGCTCTTCCAGGTGTTATTTGGGAAGACTCGGAGGAGTTTATTCCCATGGTCTTTTCACTCATCTCTATACCCACCTTATAACAGCAGGTAGACAAAAGGTGGACCAGAGTATGAAACTATTTATACTTAAGATTTAGTTGAGTAAATAAGCATATACTCTGCTTAGAGATCCATATTTTCAAATTTTGAACTTCAGAACATACAAGGATTGGAGGCACAATTGTCACTGAAGACCTAGTAGGTGGCAAGCAGCTCCAAACACCTTCCAAGCTGTGACAGAAGTTTCAGTACGTCCAGTGAACTCTCCAGCATCTGAATGGTCTTGATTGCTGTGGCCGCTTTGAAATTATTACCATATTTAACCTGGTGTAGATCCACAGAGTAAAAATAATTTAGAATGACAATGAAGCTGCCACTTAAATGCTACCCCTTTTATTTCCCATTGTGAAAGTTGATCTTTGTAACATATGGAAGATTTCCTAGGTATCTGTTAAATGACACCCTGTTAGCTGACCAGAATTTTGCAACTCTCATGAGTTCAAAATGATCCAAAGATGTATTCTGAACACTGAAGTAAGGAAAAACAATTTACAAAAATCATTTCAGAAAAATTATAACAAATGTTATGGGCCAGAAAACATATCTGGACATTAAATATATGGTAAATAGGAAATAAATTTTTTTTTGGCTTTAATCCATGAACACATAGTTAGGAAAATAAATTTAGTTTTAGAGTCTTTGAATTTAAAACTAAAACCCTTATATTTTCTTGACCCAAATTATAACACAATTTTGTGCCAAGTAATAGAGTTATTAATTTTCCAATAAACAGAAGTCTGTATTAAAAGAAAGAAAGAAAGAGAGAAAGAAAGGAAGAAAAAGAAAGAAGTGACTTATACTTAAAAATAAATTTCTAGGACATCACCGTTTTGATTCCACAGTTCTCGTGTAATGAGTAGCCAAGATGATTCTTATGCAGGTAGTCTGGAGATTAATCTTTGAGAACTGGATTGAGAGCATATCATGTACTTTAAAGATCATAAATATTTACCTCATTTTTGTTAAGTGATTACAGTGGTATTGACCCTGACCTCAAAAACGATAATGATAGATGATTGTAAGTCCTTCAACCAATATTTATTGAGTACCCACTACTTTCCAAACACTGTTGGGAATATAGTAGTGAAAAAAATGACAAGTCCTTGCCCTGAAGGAGTTTGCAATTTGGATAGGAATGATAGATAATAAAGAAAGAAATCGATATATAATATGTCAGAGACTGACAAGAGTTATGAAGCAAGATATAGCTGAGTTAAGTGACTGGAAATGGAGAATTATTCAATAGTGATGAAAGGGAGTAAGAAAGGAGATGATGCTTGTTGAGTACACCGTATTTGTCAGGTTTACTTTCTCTTTTTAATCCTCAGTATCCAGAAAGTGTGTATAATGCTTATTTCATAGATGTTAACACCAAGACCCATGAAGGTTGAATGACTTGCTCAAGAGACAGCAATTGTTCAAGTCAGGATGGAGCCCAGGCTCGTGGACTCTGCTCTGCCATGCTCTTCTCCTTGCACTTCCCCCACTTGGGTATCTAGCCAGCAAGTGTTTTTATTAGCACTTTTCAGATATAAAATGTATTTCTGTGTACACTATTATCTCATGTTCACAATAATCCTAATGAAATAGTAGTATCAGATTGATTTTAAAGAATAGAAAACTCATAGAAGACTCATGGAAATTAAATAATTTTCCCAAATTAGAAAGTGGTATGTCCACAAGTTTTGGCTCCAAAGCCTTTGCCTTTGCTACAAGCTAGAGACCAAGCTACAGATGATATTAATTGGTATTTAGGAGCACGACCTCTTGAGCTGAAAGGTAGGTAGGGAAAGACTGGAATTTGAATCCCAGTTCTAGCACTTAGGTAACTATTTGACCTTGGTGGTTTAAGCAGTCTAAGCCTCAGTTTTCTCCTCTGTAAAATGGGGGTAATGATAGTATTTAACTTATTATGAGGATTAAATAAGCCAACACATCTAAAGCACTTAGAACAGTGCCTGGCTCCCAGTGCTATGTAAAAGTTAGCTGTTAGTGTAATGTTGGGAAGATGAAAGTAACCTACAATCAAAGTCATATGTGCTACCTTATAATTAAGTGTTTAGTGATGTGGTTTTGACAGTAATTACAGCAGAAGTTCAGAGAATAGGCAGGACCAACCCAAGCACACGGCTCTCTAGATTCTCAGGGACATGTCCCTTTTCAAAGCCCCCTAGGGAAGTCTCCACCCTGGCTTTTCCTTTTAAACTTTTCGGTTAGTCTATTGTTTGCCCTAACTCTAATTCACCACCTCAAGCAACTGCAATGTTAAACAATTTCCTCTGATTATTTTGACTTATGCTTCTGGGGAAAAGGCTGTTTGCACAGGGTAAGCAAGCTCTGAGTCTGGTCAATGAAGCTTGTGAGTGAGCTCTTCAAGGAAGCCTTGAGACAGGCCAAATTATGCCAGCTCTCCGAGAACGGGGCTTTAAAAGAGCTCCAGACCATTCTGTCTCTTCCATTGGCTGCTAGGCTGCTGCTTTTTATCTTTTTAAACCGTTGTTATATACATAGCTTGGAGTGAGGGGTTGGGAGAGGAAAATATGGCAAGTTAAAATGCCACAAAACATGGTCTTACTGTGATTCAACAATTGTTTTTTTCAAATAAACACTCCTTGGATGGCTGCAAATGTTTAGTCAATTTTCAGAGTTCTGGAAAACTTAATTCTGACGCTTTTTTTGGTCAGTATTTTCATTGCTTTGAAGAGGATTTTTGGAGGTTCTTACTGCACTGCTTTTATGGACATCACTGCTAATATCTAATGAAATAATATAATTACAATAATGATTTGAGAGTGAACAGCAGACTTTGGGTAAAATGCAATACAGTTGATGGGAGTAGACATGCCCAGGTTTATGTGTAAGAACTATGGACTCTGAGCCCTTAGCACTCCATGGGCATGCCAGTTTGTTTTGTGTTTAGGAGTTAAATAGATGTGTTAAGAAAGCTTTACTGTATACATTTAGAAAGAATACAATGTTTTATTGTGGATGCACTTTCTAAGCACAAATCATTTCTCACTTTACTGAACCATTCTTAAGTTTGAGACCAGCCCAACACACTCGAATAGCTCTTCAAGGGGTTGTAATGTTTTGGGTACTGTATGTTTTAGTAGGGATGCAATGGAATGGCATTCAATCTCTAACAGACTGAAATTGGAAAGGCCATGAACACTTTGAAAGCACCTGGGAATGCTTTTGTTCTCCAGTCCATCTCATCTAACATTCACTGTGGAGAGTGTCTTCTTCCTTTCTCTTATTTCACAGCCTTGGGCATTTCTGGGTGAGCTGCAGGGTGAATCCAGTCTTCTATGTGTTACTCAGTGCTTTTGTGGTTGCCTTTGCGTGGTTGGAGTAGCAAGCACATGCCGATTCTCTCTTGTGGGTGTAGTAACAACCAGGTCGTGGTGAGATGCTTTAGATTTGGAATATATTATGGAGCACAATGTAAAATACATTATCAGATGTTATCAACTACTACCCCACCCACCTGCTTGCCATTTAAAGATGTATTTACCATCCCTCATTTTTGAAAACAACTTTTATCAACATATTTTTTTCCATATCATAAAATTTACTAACTTCAAGTATACAATTCAATGATCTTTAGTAACTTTACTGACTAGTGCAACTCACCAAAATCAATTTTAGAATTTTATAGTCCCAATAAGGTCCCTCATGTCCATTTACATGTCCCCTTCCCATCCTCAGCCTCAGGCAATCACTGGTCCACTTTTTGTTTTTATAAATTTTCTCTTTCTGGACATTTCATGTAAATGGAATCATACAATGTGTGTGACTTCTTCCGCTTTGCATAATGTTTTTGAGGTACATGTATGATGTAGCATATGTCAGCAATTTGCTCTTTTATATTCCTGAGGGTATACCATTTTAATGGGTATAGCACATTTTGCTTATCCATTTCCCCACTGATGGACATTTAGATTGTTTCTAGTTTTTGGTAGTTATGAGTACTGCTAAGAACATTTATGTCTGAGTCCCTGTGGATGCTAGTTGTTTAACCAGGTTGTTGACTGTAAGTACAAGGTGTTTCCTTTTCTTCTGGACTCCTGATTTTGCTCGGTTGATCTCCATATGTCTAACCTTATACCAGTATCACACTGCAACCTCATAGTAAGTTTGAAATTGAAAACAGAAAGACCTCCAATCTTGTTTTTCATTTTCAAAATTGTTCAGGCTATTCTAGTTTTTCATTTCTATATAAATTTTAGAATCTGCTTGCAAGTTGCTACCAAAGAGGCTACTGGAATTTTGATAGGGTTACTTTGACTCTAAAGATCAATGTGGGAAGAATTGCAGTCTCAACAATGAGCCTTTCTATCCATGAACATCTTTATTTTCCTCCAGCAAAGTTTTGTAACTTTCTGTGTACAAGTATTACAATTTTTTTGTTAAATTTACTCCTAAGCCTTTTATTCTTTTTGATTTTATTGTGAATGGAATTGTAGTTTTAATTTTACTTTTAGATTGTTCACTGGTCATATACATAGCTCAATGGATCTCATTTATTATGATGTCTACTTCCTTAGTTAACTCAATTAGACCTACTGCCATGAATGGGAAGAGGCCAAAAAAAGTGATTAGAGCTTATAAAGGCATTAGCAGTTCCATAATTGTATAACGAAGAGCAAGCAAATGCTTCCACAGTCATGGAAGAAATGTAAGGTGCTTAGTTAAATAGTTATTTGGTGTTAATCAAAGATTATTTTTCTGAGAATAAATTGTGATTTTATTAATCCAGAGTAACTAGATTCTCTTAGATTTTCTTAATGTAAATGTGAAGACTTTAAGGAATGTATTATAGGTCTTGAATAGTTATTATTTTTTAGAGTATCTAGGCATATTATCTAACTTTGGGAGATAATGCAAAGAAGGAGGAACTTTAAAAAAATAGTTAATCCATGCACTGGAAAAAGCCTCTAGTAGACTAATTTTGAGATTTATTTGAGAGAATTAGAGACGGATATAGAGATAGACTTATGAAAGGTGGGGACAGGGTAGGGGAAAGGAAAGAAACCATCATCGTTAGGTTACATTAGTGGTTTGCTGTACATTGGGCTCCCCTAGGGAAGGGTCTTTAAAGGATATTGGATATTGATACTTGGCTGCCACTCCCAGACATGCTGATTTAATTGGTATGGGGCTTGATTGGGATGTTGGGAAGTTAAAAACTATCTCAGGTGGTTCTAGTGTGCAACAAAATTTGAGAACCACTAGATTAGTCATAAAGTAAAAAAAAGAGTTTGGTGGAAGCTCACTTTTGATACTGACAGCTATGTGGGGAAGAAATGGTGTCCCACAACTAGACTTTAAATGAAAACTTAGGAGAATTTTGCTTAAGCATTCTGCCAGAAATGTTAATTTTTTTCTCTGAAGGAAAAAGGTTGGCTTTCATACCAGGTCTGGGACAGCAGGAATCCAGAACCTCGATTCTGGACTTGCTTCTGGCTCTCAATGCCTCACTCACTAGCTGTGTTAAGTGGAACTTAGCTTTGCTAGCTTTCAGTTTACTGAGAAGTAAATGATGTTATGGGACTGCTAAATTTTATAATATTTCCTAGCTCTAAATTTCTGTAATTTCATAACGTAACAAAAACAATGAGTGCTGTTAAATGAATAAGGTAAAAAATGGAAAACCATAAATTAGTAAATTTTACTAAGCATATAACTTTGATACATGTCACCCAAATTTACTGAGCCTTTTTGGTGCTGGGAGCAGCATGCAGTTGTACTTAACACACACACACACACACACACATTCATGCAGTGCAGGCATACCGAGAGAGAGAACTCTAGCTCCAAGGTTCTTTGAGATAGAGAGAAGACTAATTACAGCCCTGTCTTCCCCAATCACATAATAATGTCCTAAAAGTACTCTTTAACCATTTCTTTTTCATTTAACAAAATAGCTGTTTCCACTAATGGAAACTAGCTGTTCCCATTTTTTTTTCTAGGACTTCACCCCAAATACCAACAGGCTCTTTAGAGCTACTCTTCGGCCATCAGAACCTTTTTATTCTAAGATCGGCTCATTACGGCATTGTCTAATTTTCTTGTACTGCCTTCGGAGTCTAGAGAACTTGGAACTGTTTGTAAGAACGGGGTCCCAAAAGTCAATCAGAATTTCATTTCCTTTTCATGCAGAAGAGTGTGTCTATCTCCTGGCTGCAGTGAGTCTCCAGGTAGTTTTCTCTGCTACAGTCAAAACAAATGCACTTACTTCTACCCTTGCAAAGTTCTGGGCAGTCCTGGGCTGTTATGGATTTTATCCCATAATGTAAAGCATCCTAAAGCACCAGAAAATTAATGCCTAGCTGGTGGATTAATCGCCTTTGTAAATCTTGCCTCACTGCAAGCATATTGAGACCTCAGGTTCAACTAGGACCTTAGTCCTGGGCTGAAGGAGTCACTTATTCCTATTCACCCAAATTGTGATGGCTGGGAATCTGTTATCAAGAGACTGAACCACATGTATGCTACTTTGGTTGCCCACGTAACTCTATTATGAAATCAAATTTTGACCATGCTTCCTGGGCTCTGCCACAGTGTCCACTTCTTTGTTATCCTCTCTCATTAGCTTTACTAACCACGATAATTCAAGTATATGGCAAGTCTTGGCTGTGCATTCCTTTGGTACTGTTCTAATTCAGATACTTCTGGTTCTCCAAATTGTGTTGCACCACAGTTGTGCTTGTTGCGTAATTATCTGACCTCCTTACTAGGAAAAAGCACAATTTTGTTTGCCTCTGGGAAGATTTGCATTGATACAGCATATAAACAAAAGAGTGTTAATTTTTAACATCTTTACTTGGATTTTTGAATCCACTCTAAAACCATTGTCCCTCAAAGCTATGCTTTGTAGAGAGAAAATAAGTTTTCTAAATTCTTGAAGCTTCCATCACTATATTAACATCTAGTTCTGGTTGCTTTGGATGCCAAGGGTTCTGTAATCCAGGAGTAAAGGTATTCGCTCAAGCAGCAAATAATCCCTTTAGCTTAGAAGTCAAGAAAGGCAAAGACAGGCATGTGATTAGTTATTTTAATATTTTGTCCCTGTCACATATTAATACATTGAGTTTTATCATTTCAAAATTGATCTTTTTCTAATCTCAGTTCAGTCAATCACTTTCTCCTGTCAAGATGAACAATGTCATACTCTTCATATGTATCTATCTGAGTGCTTGTGTTAATATACATATATGTGAAATATATGTAAATATGTATTCAGTTGATTTCCTCAACAAATTTGGAATGAGGTATATAAATTTGAAATTAGGTCAGGTATAGAAATCAGTGAGAAACAAAATTAAAAGCCTAATACTATTAAAAAAAGATTTTATTTATTTATTTTTAGAGAGAGACGGGAAGGGAGGAAGAAAGAGAGGGAGAAACATCAATGTGCAGTGACTGGGAATTGAACTGGTGAACTTTCACTTTGTGGAACGATGCCCAACCAATGGAGCCACACCAGTTAGGGCAAAAGCCTACTCTAGACTAGAATAGGGCAAAAGCCTAAACTAGATGAGATGTTCTAATTCTGATAAAAGTAAGTCCATTCAGCACAAAGATTCTTCTCTTTGCCTCTAACTGTACTGTTTTTCTTTAGAGCCTCTTTTTATCCCCCACAGAGTAATGTGAGTACTTTCCTCTGTATTTCCCTGAATATTCTAATGCTATAAATTGTTAGAAATTTATAAATTGAAGAAGAGCATGTATAATTTTGCCTATAAATTGAACTGTGCACATTAAAGTATTTATTAGAAAATGTCACCTTAATATACTATACAAACATATTTCATCAGTTGGGGGTACTAGATTTACTATAATTTCACATGAACTCATTTTTAATTTAGCTTAGTGAGGAATCACTTTTGAAGGTTATTCATTTAAATTTACATTTAGGAGACTTGGATTTTAATTGTAAATTGTCTCAAGACTACAGAATAGTAGGAAAAATAACAAAAAGAATATCCATGTGTTAGCCACCCAGGTTTGTGAAATGTTAACTACTTTGCCATATTTGCATCAGATTTTTAAAAAATAGAATACAATAGACGTACATAAATATTTATGTGTTCTTCCTCAAATTCATTCCCCTAATTTTGAATGCTTTCTAAAAGTGATGCACTACGTTGAAGTTGTGCTTGTTATTCTCATGCATTTTTTACTTTTATTATATATTTATGTAAATATAAACAATAAAAGCATTGCTTTACAAAGTAAAAATTTATATAAATATAGGAAGATTTTGCAAGCTGCTCTTTTTTACTCATATTTTTGACACACATCCATATTGATAAATGTAGTGTTTTTACAATTTATTGCAACTTCTATCCAACATCCAATAAATGGGTTGCTATACCATAATTTATTAATTTATTGTCCTGTTGATGACATTTAAAATGTATCCTTTCTCTTCCACTTACCAACAATGATATAAAGAACATTCTTGTAATGTCTCTATTATGTACACCTTGGTGTTCTCAAGTGAAGGTCATTGCTTCACTCAGGATGACCTTCTGTATTCAATTCTCTCCAGATTCCCACATTTATTTCCTCTCTTCCCTCATCCTGTCTCCTTACAGGTGATAATAGCTCTGCTACTAGTAGCTCCTGGTCGCTTTTTATCCCTTAGGGTTTGCATGGTGATTATGTTTATAACTCTGTAAACAGTCCTTTTGGAAAAAGCAGAGTGACAGATCTAAGATCTTCCTTCTAGGAAGTGTTGCTCTTGTTTCTGCCATGCACCCAGGCTGGACCACTTTCGTGTTCATTTCTTAAGTCAGGGACTCTCAGATCATGTGGTAGTGTGATAGCCCAGACCTGATGTCACAAGTTCTTAGAGAATATAATTTTCTATCCAGAGCCCATACAAAAATAAACTATATATATTTCCCAGTGGTGATGGGTGGATCTGTGTTTATTTCACCTTTTCACTAAAGGTGTAAACCTCTAGAACACCAGCACTTCACGTGTCTGTTGCATACATGTTTGTTTGAGCGTGTTGGCGGTGTGTGGGATGAAAGAACTGGGCGTCTAAGTTCCAGTTTCCCTTAAGCCAAAGACCTCTTGTTCTATTGTCGTGTTGTCACGAAGATCCAAGTGTTTGCTTTGGTAGGGATTGGAAGAGCTCCCCAGGGGGCCACACTGGTGACTCCTGATTCTAGTTTTCAATTCTTTCCCTTTTTTTGTTCCCTAGGTATTTCCCTTATTTTCTTATGATGCATCCGTGCTTTTCAAAGCTTGTTTGTTATGTCTTCTGCAACATTTCTTGTTGTTTTGAGGGCCATATTTCAGTTTGTTGTATTTGTGCAATTGTTACTAGACATCGCCAAAATTGTTCTCCAAATCGCAGTGCCAGCTTGCTTTTGCACTTGGCGGTAACTGTTGCTTCATAGCCTCACTGACACTTGGCAACGCAAGAGTGAAATAAAAAAAAGACTGAGTGATAAAGTATTGCCAGATATAAAATTTTTGGTCAAAGAGTTAGTATAAAATTGTATTTCATTGTTTGTTAAAGTGAATTTCTTTGATTATACATATCTTGACCATCTTTTCATAAATACATATACATATTTGTTTCTTCTTTTGCAATATGTCTTTTCCATATTCTGTATTCATTCCTGCCTCTCCCTATTGAATTTTGGTCCATGTTTTTATTAATTTGTGGAATTTTAGAACATATCTTTTCATGGTACTCCTTTGTGCTTTATTTTTGTCACAATATTTTTTCCCCAACTTGTGGCTTGTCTTTCCACTTGACTTGGCATGTAGAAAGTTCATTTTAA
>VMDR010021183.1:0-17013 GCA_007922815.1 Macrotus californicus | reverse complement strand
TTTACTACTGAAATGATTATTACATTGTTGCAGAAACTACATTCACAGATAGACAACACTATAGAAAATAATTTATATCATTAATGTTGCATCAAGTTCTTCCACCCAAAATAATTATATGCAGTATTAACCAGTATCTCCTTGAATATACAGGACGTTTGGCTTTTAAGTGCTTCCTTTAAGAATCACATTTTGAAATAAATGTTTTAAAATTATTCTATAAAATATAAAGCAAAGCAGGATTTCCATGGTACAAATTAAATTTTTTATACCAAAGCACATGATGTGTGGGAGTTAAGCTTAACTTCCTAACAAAAACGGGGGTAGGGACGAGAGAGGGGAGGAAGCACTGTAACAGTCACTGAAATCCTGCCTCCATTACCACCCTCTGAGCCACCTGGGCATGGGGACTGCCTGTCCAGTGCCCTTCACAGCGCTGACCAGAGCTGTTCCACTCAAGAAACATCTACCTGTGCACTCCGTGCAGAGAGCTACAGGGGCACAAGATGAGTAAGACACAGCCCTTGTCCTTGGCTTAACCTCTCCAGGCTCCCGTTCTCCCACCTGGGAAAGGAAAGAGCTGAGCCAAGTGATGGATGGACGTCTTTTCCAGCCTGACACTCTAAGAGTCTGAAATTCAAAGCAGGAACATAGGTATCAGACAAGAAAAGTAAACTGTGAACGATGGAGCAAACATACCCAGGGAGGGGTGAATTAAACGAGCAGGGTACAGGCTGACACCAGAGCAGAACAGGGAGCAGCAAGGAGTGGGTGGGGGGACAGAAAGCGGGCCCCTGAGCATCACACGCATGTACCACTGATGAACTGGGAGAGCTAACGCGTGGCACTCTGAGTTATTTCCGAGAATTATAAATGGTTCACTAAGAAGGCTCTTCCATCTAATAATTGGAAGACTCTGCCATCTGGTGGCTTCAAACTCCTGAAGCCAAGGAAGGAAGTCTAATAATAAAAAGCAGGAGAGACACTGTGATGCCTTCTATACAATGACCAATGTGCTGGTGGCATACAACCAGCAAGGAGGGAAAAAAGGAAAGAAAGAAAAAAAACCACATGCATGTCTCAAAATTAAAAAGTGCGTAGGACCATACCTGGCAAAGTAAGGGTGCAAAAACTGTCGCCCACTAACCATGGAGCTGGGAGCCGTTCCAGCCTTGGGATCGTTCTTGAAATGTTCCCAATTTTCATTCTTTTTAGTGTATCTCAAATATTCTTCCCCATAAAAATCTTACTAGTTCCATATTTAAAACTCTGCATACCCATTTTTTATTAAAGAGTTTATAAGAAGAAAACATACATAATCATGACTCCGTCAATGGTTCTCAAAAATAAGTTTGCATCAGAATCATGCAGGGGCCCTAAGAGCAGAGATCACTGGGCGCCCCTCTCTGGCAGAGGTTGAGGGCGGCTCCAGGAACCTGTCCTGCCAGCAGCACCTTCCCCCAGTGATGCTGCTGCTGCTGTGCAGGCGCCATGCCTTGAGAACACAGAGCTTTACACAATGCTGGAATCGATAAGCTGAGCTCTAGAGGATGCAGTTCTCAGTAAATCAAAGTAGGAGGCAAAATACGAAGCATCACAACACTCAGTCAGCATGTGCTTAAGGACAATCAAAGACAGCTGACTGTATTGAATGGTTAGTTGTTAAGACAAAACCAGACAACTTTTCTTGGATGGAGAAAGCACTATCAGGGACTGCTTAGTTCAGTAATAAAATTTCATTTTCCTGGCAATTTGATAATTAGGCATTTAATGCACTTAAAATTGAGTTGTACCTGGTTATAAGTTCCATAAAATGTAATTTGAAATTGAGAATCAAGAGGTACAGGAAAATCTACAAAGTTCAACACTCCTTACTTTATATCTTCCAAGCAGAATTGGACCTATATTCAGATGGATGGCTGGACAGTACAGAATAGAGGTCAGCAAACACCTTCTGTAAAGGACCAGATAAATACTTTCAGCTACGTAGGCCATATGGTGTCTTTCACAACTACTTATTTCTGTCATCATGCAAAAAAGCACAGGCAATATTTTTTTTTAAAGTATGGCTATGTTCTAATAAAATTTCATTTCTGGTCATGGAAATTTGAATTTCCTATAATTTTCATGGGTCATAAAATAGTCTCATTTTTTTTTCACAATTGAAAAACGAAGTAAACTCTATTCTCAGCTCACAGGCCACACACAACTGTCCAGATGTGGCCCACAGGATACAGTGCACCCGCCGCCAGGACAGAGAAAAGCTTACTAAGCATGGGCAAGAGAGGACATGAGTTCACCACCTAGCAGCCATGCCATCTGAGAAAAACCTCTTAACCTCTCAGGGCTCTAGTTTCTCCATCTGCAGGAGAGCTGTTATGATGCTGTCTTACAGAATCGTGAAGACTGGGATTCAAAGTATCTAATAACCAATAAAGACTACATAAAGTCAATTTTCTTAATTACAACCCTAACTTCGAAGTCAAGTCAATTCAGTGTCAGTTTAGAGAGCACTGAAAACGTTCAAGGTGCTGCACTCACAGTGCAGGCAACACAGTCAAAGCGTGGTCCTCACACATCTTGGTTCTCGAAAAACTCGGCTCTTGGCCCCGCTGTTGATGGAGAAAATGTCTCGGTTGTCTGACAAAGCTTTGGGTCTCAGTTCTCTACCTGACAACCCTTTCATGCTGATACCTGTGTGGTCAGTCACGCGTCTCTCGGGTGACAAAAAAGGAGATTCTGGTTTTGAACAAATCACTTCTCGAGCAGTTTCCAGAACAATTAAGTTCGAGAACCGAGGCTCCACACTGTATAGGACACCGAACCTCTCCTGTCCCAAAGCAACTTACAGTCGTGCAGGACATGAGACTATCATTTCACCTACGGCAGGTATGACAAAACCTGTCTCTGACCTTTTATTCATACTGCTGTTCCGCCTGCGCTCTTCAGTGTTCATTCTGCCGAAATCAAACTTTCACTCACTCAGCCAAAACTTACTGAGTGCCCTATTTGCCAGGCGCTGTTCTAAGAGCTTGAAAACAGAGCTACAAACAACAGATAAAACTCCTGCCCGCAACAGAGTTTCTGCTCTATGGCATCACCACTGCCTCTTCCCTTTTTCACGTGCTTTGACAAAGTCAAGTGAACATTAAGGACTGAACCACAGTTTACTGGCAGATACTCCACGCAAAGCACTGCGGCGAGCACCGATGACACAGTGACAGGACATAGGGCCTGTCCTCAGCCAGGTCCAGCCTCGTAGATGATCATCTGCTGAATTAAGTCACAGGATTCTTTCTTGCCAACATAAAGATGGATTCTAAAGGGTGAGCCCCAACCAAACATGATATAGCAGGCAGACGAGAAGGAAAAGGACATTCTAGGCAGAGAGAACACAAGTAGAAGCATAAAGCCTCGAAAGAGCAGAGGCGCTCTGAGAAGTGCAGGAGTTCACAGGTGTCTAAAGTGACCTGGGGCAGGGGTCAGCAAACCACAGCCGCTACCCCAGATCCACCCGCCACCTAATTTCGTAATCAAAGCTTTCCTGGGACACGTCCCAAGCATCCATTCACATACTGTCTGTAGTGGCTTCCACACTGCGATGGAAGAGCGAGTGATCACAACAGAGACCGCCTGGCCCTTTGCAGAAAAGCATGCTGATCGCTGGCCTGGAGCAAAGAAACCTGAACGGGTGTGACAGGAGACGAGAGGAGTGAAAAGACCGAACTGTGAAAGGCCTTTAGCACTAAACTAAGGAGCTATAGCTCTCTCCCCGAGGTAAAGGAAATCAGAGTGGATTTTTAAGCTCCAGACTTGCATTTTAAGACCACTATTCCTTGCTGGAACACAACAGAAAACAAATCGGAGATCAGAGAAGGACCAGACGGGAAGCAGGGAACACAGCTGATAATAAATTGGATAAGAAGGAATGAGCGTCTGAACTATAAGGAAGGCAGAAGAAATGGAGAAGAGGAGATATATTCAAGAAGAAAAATCAACGAGTCTTAAAGATTCACAAAAATGAGTGAAGAGCAGTATCTGGTTTTGGCCTGGAGGCAACGATATATATTGAGATTTGGGAACACAGAAGAACGTGTAGGTATGGAGGGAAAATATGATTAATATAGTAAGAAAATAATGAGTATAAGGTGCCTGTGAGCTAGCTATCCAGGAGAAGGGGTTCTGCGGGCAGGTGTGTAAATAGCTCTGCGGCCCACATGTGACGTACAGGGAACAGACTTGGGAGACACCACACATGCAATTAAGTGGCTAAATGAGTTTGGTTCTGTAAAGAATATATAGGGTGGACAAGAGGAAAAATGTCCATAGGACTCCACTGAAAATCTACTGGAATAGAACTAACAATCAGGTTCAGAAAGGTTGTAGGATACAAGACCAATATACATAAATCAACTGTATTCCTATACACTAGCAATAAACACGGGGGAGGGACATTAAGTACATACACCCCCCCCACACACACACAGCTTGGCAAGAGAAGAAAAACACCCAGCCCTGCTACCTCCACGCCCATGTCACACACTGGTCAGCCCCTGATGGGCTCCACAGCCATTCTCAGCCCAGCGCTCCAGGCAGCCATAACCCGTGGAAGGGAGGCAAGTTACTCCTATGCCTCACTAGGGCAACTTCAAAGGAAACGACATCTCCCATTCATGTTATTTAATCGCCCAGAGCTTTAGCACAAGCATTTTCAAGGGAGGAGTCAGGAGGATAAGCATTTCCTACAGAGGCTTCTATCAAAACAGACACTAGGATCCCATCCCGCAACCACCTGATCAAGCCTTTGAGAGTGGAGCCTAGGTATGCATTTTTTTTTATTCTAAGTAGGCGATTCTGTCATCCACAACTTGTTAATAAGGACATTAGGTTAGTAAACAGAATGTAAAAGAAACAAAGAAACAAAAATACTAGAATAAATTAGTCTAGATTTCTCGGATGCCCTTGCCCCTGTTTTCTTCCCTCAGCCCAACAGCTGACGCCAGTGGTCATCATCTGAAGACGTAATTCCCTCCCAATCCTTAGGAGGCACTAAGTGGCCTCACTGCAAAAGCACAGTGTGTTCAGCATGCATCTATCTGGTCTACCTACCCACCCATTACCTTGCATCCTGGTTTCAGAACAGCCCGGGTTCTGGAACCAGATTCATAGCTTCTATTCCAAACTTGTTCTCCCAGGAAAATGTATTGTCTCTGAACCCTCACCCCCTCTTTACGGAACACTGCCAACTGCTGCCTGCTAGGTATCGCTGGCTGATGCTGGATCTTTCCATAATGCCTGCTACCAAACTCCCTACTACAGTTTGCCTCTTGTAAATGCCAGCAGTCTACATGAGACCTGCTTGGCATTTGAGCAGCTCGCTAAAACACCATCTGTTGTCCCTGACCAGAACAGTGCTGGCAGCGTGTGGTCCAACAGAATGACCTGCCTTGAGTTTCACAGCTAAGAAGTACAACAGCACAACCAAGAGCAGAGCTCAGCCTTCCTGATCCTAACCCAATACCCATTCTATTACATAAAAAACATGCCCTTTAAAACTTTTTGTCTATAAAACGTAATGAAGCATCATTCCTTCATTCCTGTAAAACAGCTAAAGATTCAGTAGCCTTCTTTCCACTCTCTGCTCCCAAGAGGGACCCACACAGCTAGCAATCACCCCAAGTATAAGGAGAAAGTCAATCTGGCCTAAGTCCTATCAGGTTAAACTGCCACTAAAACACTCGGAAAGAAAGAAGGGGGTAGACAGATTGACCGGTCGATTGATTGATTGATTTACCAACTGAACAGATTCAAAAGTATATGAAATGATCATCGAAGCCCCATTTAATTGCAACAGTAACATAATGAGAATTAGCCCATCCTCCCAAAGAATCTCCAACATCAGGACAATGGATGGGTGAGAGCCGAGTTCCAAAAAATTTAATATCTTTCTTTTTTTTTTAGATTTTATTTATTCATTTTTTTAGGGAAAGGAAGGAGAGAGGGAGTGAAACATCAACGTGTGGTTGCATCTCGCGTGCCCTCTACTGGGGACCTGGCAACCCAGGCATGTGCCCTGACTAGGAGTCAAACTGGTGACCCTTTGATTAAAAAAATTTAATGTCTTTCAATGCTAGGCCAGAAAAGGTCAAATTAATAAAGCACTGTCTCATACTTTAAAAAAAATACAGCCAGCTGATGGCTGCTAAAAATCAAGATTCTCTGAGTCTCGTATGTCAACCCATCCACAGTGTATTCCAGATGAAAACAGATCACAGGATGTGGCCAAGACTCACTTCCCTGCCTCCTCAGAAACAAATGCCTATGAAACCCAACCCCACCCCCAAAACAGTCTGTGAAGCTCAGAAGTCCCTTAATTCACATGTAAGGGCTTTCACCTCTACCAAGACAACGTAGCTTTCTCTCTCTCTAGACGACAACAGCACCTCTTCATTCTCCTCAAAAAACCAACCTGCATGCTGGAGGAAGGAGAAACTGAAAGGCAAAATGAAAAACTCCTTAACATAAGGTCAACCTGATTACTGACATTCATACTTCTCAGGTACCAGGCTGCACATTAATGTCTCAAATGCCAACTGCCGCCTGTGTTGCCAGCGGCTGAATGCACACTCTCACGGCAGTAGGAGATAATCAGCAATGACCATGACCACAGTCCTCACTCCTTTCTTAGAAGCAATCCTGCACAGGATTCTCCCAGAACACATACGACCTTAAGAACCAGAAAGACAGACAGGCAACTTTATGGCAATGTAACGGCTGTGAAAGTCCACTGACTACCTTCCAAAAGCATCTCACAGGTCCAGATGGAACATCATAGGACAACAAATCTGCCCATGACCTTGGTGAACCTTTCAGATAGGGGACTTTCAACACTATCTTCTCCACAAGATCCAACTGAAACATTTGCGGGAGCTACCTAATTTCCCTAGGTAACAGCGCTGTATTAAGAAGAGCCTGTGTCCCCTCTGAGTACCCCACTGCACCCCTTCCCATTGTACCCGAAGACTGTTTCCCTCTGCTTGGGGCCAGTGAAGTTATTTGGCATCATGCTACTCGAGGGCTCTATCACACACCAAACATTCTGATCCCCCACCGAGTGAGCGATTTATGTGGGATACCCCCTTGACCCCATGAGTGTAAAGGACCTACGATTTTAAATGCTTAAGGCTGTGTCTAGGGGAAATCAGAACCTTCGAGAGATGAACGAACCAGTATCCGTAAAGCACAGCCCTTCAACTCTTCAGCGCGGCCGCACTTAAAGGTATTTCTTGGTCTCCCCTAAAGGGCAGCTTTCCATAGACCATGTCCTGTTCCGCCTCCCGGGCCGTCCCCAAAACGGGAGGCCCTGCTGCATGCTGGGGAGGAAGCCATTAGACCTACTTACTCTCAGCCCGATTGTCATTACTGTAAGGCAATCTGAAGCAGAAGTGGATTACTCCAGAACCTGTACTGGACCTGAACCACAGCTGACTGAGAGAGGAAAGAAAGCTTCAACCATCCCAGTGCTCGGACGCCCCTCTGCACAGCCATGACGTACGTGATCAGTCAGCCACAGCTCCTGCCACTGCCCGAAGGACACACGGGTGCCTTTCTCATCCCAAACCTGAGCATCTTTCTTAACAAAGATGCAAGTGTTCAAGTGAAGGCCTGTGTAAAGGGCCTTTTTTCCTTTCTTATCCATGCCTGTATTTATCACAGTTTTCTGAGGTATGATCTGCATTCCAAAGAACTCTAAGGCCCGAGAGATCTGGAGGGGAAGGAAAATTCTAAACCTGACTGTAGTAGCAGCTGCACAAATCTATACATTTACTAAAAATCACTGAATTATACACGTTAAAACTCCTCCATGCTCAGAGCCGCCAAGGACTCTGAGCACGGGTCACTTCTCAAAGGGGCCAAGAAAGAAGACCTGTGTTCTCTATCTTTCGTCCTTGTTGAGATGTAAATTAGGGTCTAGAAGATGTCACCTTCAAACACTAATTATCTCTATGTAGTGACCAAGGAACTGTCGAGATTCCATGTTGAGTAAGTCGGCTTTTGCTTGTAGACATTTACAATGAAATTAGGAACAAAACCGTTTTTAAAAGCTGTGTACTGTTGAAAGCAATGTCATTTAAAAATACGTACATAGACAAAGTCTTACATTTGAACTTAACTCGCATTGAGTGCGTGCCCCTATCTGTGACTGTGGAACTGCTGAGTCTTGTAACCCAGAGAGCAGGAGTCACATCTGAACCTCCGCCACCAGGCACCGCACCCTCCTGGACTGCAAGTGCAATGCTGCCCTCTGAGGACACAGAGAAGGTAGGAGATTCCTCTCAGCTAGGCCAAAATGCTACAGAACAAAGAGAACAGTGAGAACCCAAAAGGGAAGGCAGGAAAGAATCGAGGGGGTGGGTACGGAGGGCGCTAGGGGGAGCAGGGCCAGAACATGAGATAGTCTGGGGAGGACTATCTCATTAGGCTGTGACTTCGCATATGTAAAAAAAAAAAATAGTGAGCAATAGCAAATCCACAGAGCTTATCCCAAAGCTTCTCAACTAATCTGTTTTATATTACTCATTTTACCACCTCAATTTCTCTTCAACAGGGCTTGCGGCATCAGGCAAAACAATGAAGTTCATAAAACCTTGAGTTTTGTATATTGCCAATTCATCCCAACTCCACTCTAGCTGATTTATTTCACATTTATTAAATCCTCGTGGATGATAAATATGGCAGGCCTATATTACTAGAGTAACCAAAAATAAATAAAAGTGTGATGAATATTTCAGCTTCTTTCATTAAAAAAATACACACAATAAACAATAAAAACCTAGCAATATTTTTGTTGTGCACAACAGGGCGTTCACACACACTCCTTGCTTTGTAATAGTCTTCATCCGAAACCCGCACGCAGTCATCCATCTCCAGGCTGATGGCACCAAGAACTGTACAACTGCGGAACCAAGAAGGGACCCTCCTTCCATGGTCTGATAATATACTGACCTTTCCAAAGTTTGTATTTAAATATCATCCTTCCAAAAAAATACCTACAACTTGCTTAGATCCGGGGCCACAAAAGTGAACGCGGTAAGAGTAATAAATGTAATCTGACTTACGGCAAACTGGTATTGTGTAATACCTTTCATGCATGATCGTTTCAAACCTCCTGAAACACTGCTGGGAACAGAAGACATCAAACACTGACCTTTGCAATAAATCAAAACAACACAGTGAGTGTGAAATAAACTAAGTAAACCAAACAAACAAGAAAAAATAGCAAAGGATTAAGATATAAATACTTCTTTTAAAAGGGACGAGAAAAATAAAACAAAAGAGAGAAAAGCAAGATATGGACAAGAATATGAAGTAGAAGAGAAGAAAGAGGAAAGAAAAGTCAAAAGACAGAAACCACTGGTTTTCTCCACTCGAGAAGTCAGAAGTCCCTGGCCAAGGAGCCCACCGAGGGAGAGATATCCAATCACGGAGCCGTCACACTAGATGTGCACCACAAAGACGTGCACCACACGTCCTCTGCCTCCAGGTATCTGACATCCTAACGTGAGATGCAGGAACTATTTATCGGAATAAAAAGAAGTACAATGTGATCTATACATAAACAGTGCCCAAAATGTGGCAAAACACAGAACAGCAATTCTACGTAAGCAAACGAACCGGCCCCTGTGGCCTGTGGCCTGAACTGTGAGTTACCCAGCCTCCAGTGCCTGCCAACTGAAGGGTCAAAGCAACGCCTGGCCCTTTTTGCTCACAAACGGGCAGCCAGCCCCTGCTCCCGAACATCGAACATCGGGCCTCCAGCCGTCTCTCCACACCCCAACCGTCACCGTCCTCCCATACAGGCCCCACAGGGTCGGGCAGGCCACACCTCCTGCAAGTTCACAAAAATAACCTGTGGCTGCCTGCCTTCCTCTTGTCACTGTTCACGGTCACTTTGTCTGGAATGCCCATCATGCCCAGATCACACCCATCCTCCAAAGCAAGTACAAGTGTCACCGGCATGCCTCCCTGATCCTACAGAGAAGGGACGTCTCCTCTCGGTGGGTCCCACCACACTGCACCGCACCTGTTAAGGCCCTTGCTTCTTTCTAGCTGGCATTCCTATATAATACACACGTGAGCACACACAAGGGACTCCTCAAGGCAGAGGGCACACGAATCAAAAGGAAGAAATTAATAGCATTATATTTCTTCACTACTACCATTCCGTAAATACCTACTGTGTCTTTAATCCCGAGAACTACTAGTGGCTCACAGGACACTCACTTCATTCAATTCCCTTTTCTCCCTTCTTAAGGGAGATTCTTAAAATAACTAGAAATGAGAAATACAACAACTGAAAATAAAACACAATGACAACTTTTAGAAAAGAAATGAGGCACGTAAGAACTAGTAAATAGAAAATACATCAGAAAAATTAACCAGAACACCAGTTTTTACAGGATCATATATATCATTAATTCATTATATTTATAATAGACCTCAAAAGTTCTTCAAACTTTCTTCATTAATTATACACATTTATATGAAAAATAAAACAAACTTTTAGTTCCCTTTTTTAACAAAGGTGAAAAAAGAGAA
This sequence comes from Macrotus californicus, assembly GCA_007922815.1. Lineage (NCBI taxonomy): Eukaryota > Metazoa > Chordata > Mammalia > Chiroptera > Phyllostomidae > Macrotus > Macrotus californicus. The sequence goes on along the minus strand of VMDR010021183.1, from coordinate 6,414 downwards.
TGAGAAAATTAGAGGTGGTCCAGGAGACTCAACATCTACATGACAGACATGCCAGAGAAAAGAGAGAGAGAAACGATCAAAGAAATAATTTAATGAACTTGCCCGAAAGGAAGGATCCAACTTGAAGAGCTACCACTGTGTTTATAAATATAACTGCTCCAAGACATAATATGGTCAAATTTCAGAATACTGGGGTCAAAAAAAAATCTTAGCTTCCAGAGAGAAGGGAGACCAAAACAAAGAGAGAAAAAAGAAAAATGGGTTTTAAACTAGAGTGGCATTGGCATTCTCAAGGGCAACACTGGAAGCTAGAAGGCAATGGAGCAACGCCTTCAACATTCTGAAGGAAATTATTTCCAGTCTACAGTTCTCTCCAACCAAATTAGCAATTAAGCGTGAAAATAGAATAAAGCCATTTTCAGACATGCAAGGCCTCAACAAAGATATTTCCCAGTTCCTTTTCCTCAGAAGAGGCTCGCCAAGCAGTGACTTAAACCCAGAAAGAAAAAAGCATGGGGTCCGCCAAACAGGTGACTTCTCAAAGGAGAAAAGCAAAAGCCACCCTTAGGGTGATGGTGAAGTTTCCGCCCCGTGGCTGCTTCCAACCCAGACTGAGGCAGGCCAGAAAGTCCTGAGAGAGACTTCTTCAAGATAAGACTCACAGAACACCTAGTGTATATGTTATACCAAAAAGAGGTTTACACTATGGGGTGACCAAACATCCGATAAAAGGAAATCATATGAAGAAGTCTTTTATGGAAGAGGAAACACAAATGGCCAATAAGGCAAAAAGTTGCTCACCCTCATCAGATGATGGGGTCCGTCACCAGTAACCAGGGAAGTGCGAATTAAAACCACAATGAGGTACTTTTTACACCTAAAGATCAGTAAGCATTTAAAAGTATGACATCATCAAGAGTGCTAATAAAAATATGAAACAACAGAAACAGTCACACACTGCTGATGAAACCGTAAACTGGAAAAACCGTTCCGGAAAACACTTGCACTTCCTTATAAAGCTTCAGATGTACTTACTTGAACGTCAGCAATTCCACTCCTGGTTATACTTCTCAACAAGTACTCTCACACATGTGTCAAGAAATGCACGATGAATTTTGCCACAGTGCTATTGTTATAACAACATAAAAACTAGAAACCACATTTTCATCTACAGGAGAAGGAATAATATGCTGCAATATATTTATAAAGTGAAATAAACTAATCATAGTTTAAAATGAATGAACTGAGAAATATGTCTCAAAAAGCAAATCTCAAAGCAAAGTACGTATGTCTTCTCTAAGATTCCATTTATATCAAGTCAAATAGCAAAACTATATATGAATAACTAGTAAAACTATAAAGAAAGCAACAAAATGATAAACACAAAATCCAGCACAGAGGTCATCTCCAGAGGGACAGGAAGATGGAACAGGAAGAGCACAAAGGGGACTTCAGTGTGGGGGTGAGGGTGTGGATGGGGGTGTGTTCTTTTGTAGTATAAAAACTCCTTAAGAATAAAATTCTCAACAAAATACAGGAAAGACCGATGATTAAATAGCATACGTTTCAAGCAAAAAGTCTTCAGTGCACTGAGAGTCAGAAAGGACCTGCAAACGGAGTAAGTCTCAAATTCAGAACTCGACAAAGTTTGTCCAACTCACAATTTGATATTCTTCCCATTTAGAGAACCAAAAAGGTTAGCTCAGCTAACTTATTAAAATATACAGAAATTTTACTCTCAAATAACAAAGTGGAAGGGAAGCAATCATTTAAAGTAGAAAATGCCCACAGCTTCAGTGCCCCTCAGCCGACATGGCAAACACAGAGCCAAGTGGCGTGTGAAGAAGACGGGGATGGGGTGGAGGTGGCAAGGGTGCCAGTGCAGCAGCCCTGCTTGCAGGGGGAGGAAGGCGGAGTCAGTGCTGTGGGTGGGGCCACCAACACAAGGCCACTCCGCGTGTTCCAGAATTCTGTCAACTGTGATGGGCATGAGGTACTCAAGCTCCTCAGTGAATACTCCCAGTGCCCACTGGCTCAGAGCCCAGCCCCAGACGAACAGGAATGTGGCTACAGCAGTATTACAGCTTTTTAAGGTAACCACACACAAAAGGGAAATAAGAATCAGAATCAACGATGCCTTCTCACTAAAACTGCCCCGTCTAAGACTGCTACACCCACCAGGACTCCGGCCGCAGGAGAACAGTGCTCTTACCGGTGACCAGGGTGGTAAACAGCCGTGCTGACCCCACGGGGACAATGACTGCTGAAGCTGAAAGAGTGACTCTCCTGATAGCTCTGGTTGGTTCCAACGCTGAGAAAAGAAGGTAAAAAAGAAACACGTACTGTTACACCACAGTGAGAAGCCAGGGGACAGCCACTGTAATCACATTAAAAGGAAAGGTAACACCAAATAGTGCCGAGGACGTAAAGCAACCACGGCTGTGATACACAGCAGTGGGAATGTGAATGATGTAAACACTTCAGAAAAAGGTCTGGTCGCTTCTTATAAAAATAAACTACATTTTCCCTATAACTCAGCAATTTCACTCAAAGATATTGAACCAACAGAAATGAAAATGTATATCCATCGAGACTTTTTTACAAGACTGGTCATTGCAGTTTTACTTGCAATGGCCCCAAACTGGAAACTCAGAAGTCCATCAATAGAAGAACGCATAAACAAATCAGAAACTTTATATGCTGAATACTTGTGACTCCCCACCATGGACTGAATGTTTTTACCCTACCCAGAACTCACAGGTTAAAAATCTAGTACTAATGCACTGGTATTTGCAGGTAATTTGGTCATAAAGATGGAGCCCTCCTGAATGGGATTTGTGTCCTAAGACGCAGCCAGGGAGCTACAAGGAGAAGTCAGTGGTCTGCAAGCCACAAGAATGTGCTCGCCAGAACCAAACGTGCTGGCGCCCTGAACTCAGACTTCCAGCCTCCACAACTGTGAGAAACGAGCTTCCGTTGCTGATAAGCCACACAGTGGGTTCATGGTACTTTATTAGAGCAGCCCGAGCTGAGACACATGTGACATTCATACAATGAAATACTATTCAGTAATGAGAGGAATAAGCTACTGATACATCTCAAAATAGGATGAATCTCAGAACACGCTGAATGAAGACTTAGAAGTCTGAGTCCATTAATGGGAATGAACAGAACAGGCAAAACTAATCTATGATAGAAAAAGTATAAACAGAATTTGCTCTGGGAAGGAGTGTGGACAGGCATTTGCTGGAAAGGGGCAGAGAGAGCTCTCCAGCACAAAGGTAGCGTTCTCCATCTCCGTAAGAGTTGAACTAAGCAAGCACCTGCATTTGTCACCCCTCCCTGGTTGGTACTTGTAGGATCTGTGGGTTTCGTTGTATGCAAACTTTGTCTCGAAAGAAAACTATAAGCAAATACTGAACTTTAATTAATGATAGGCATTCTAGAGTATTTAAGTACTGACTCTGAAATCCATTAAAAAATAAGACTGATTAATGGCTGGATAGAGGGAAGACAGAAATGTAACACAGCAATTTTAGTAAAAACGCTAACAGACTTAAGTTGATATATGACTTTTTGCTACACAATTCTTTCAAACTTCCTATTATATTTGCAATTTTTCATAATGAAATGCTGAAAAAAAAACAAAAAGAAAACTGACACTAAGCCAGAGAAAGAAACATTATTTTGTCACGTACATTCTCCCAAATGGAGTATTTCATCTTTACCTTACAAGGTAACTTCTAAGCTCTCCTCGGTAATTGATGAGCAAGAGCTCTGCAGACCACTGCGCACTTGCTTTATATTCTAAAAATATCAGCCCAGCAATGGCACAGCTCAAGTCACCTGCCAAACTAGACACCTGCAGAACAGAGGGAAATGAAGTTACTAAAAAGATACACAGATGTTAACGAACGTATTCCTGGAAGACACCGGAGACACTGGCCTTACCAGGGGCACTCTAGCTAAGACAGCCCCAGAACTGAAGTGTGTACTGAAGAATCAGGCAAATCAGAGTGCCCAGAAGCAGACACCCAAGTCTACACCAGCCTCCCAGCCGCAGGCTGGAAACTCAGCTGCCTCTCTGAATGAGTTATGCACCTAGATAAGTGAATTAATGTTCACTGAACTTCCACGGAAAAATAAATAAATAAATAAATAAGGTAATGCCCCCCCATTCAGCCTCAAAGAATTCTAAGAGATAGAATTCAGATACAAGCCTTCAAATGTTGATGTCTACTTCCAGCAGTAACCAAAGCTAAAAAAAAATTTAAAAAGAACTCTCCAATTACCTGCCATTTGCCTCATCAGCGAATGTAAAGGACATTTAAAAACACTCCCTCAAGTACCAACCTTTTTGTAACAACTAAGTACCGAGGGTATATTGCTAAGGATACGAAGGCATGTGCACCTTGGGAAGCACACAAAAGGAAGTTCTTTGTGACCTTGAACTACGCAATAAAATACCGTACCACATGTGGCTACTGAACACTTGGTACATGGCTAATCCAAATTAAGATATGCTATAAATATAAAAATACACACCAAATCTCAAAGAAACCTGCACCAAGGAAAATATTTCATTAATGATTTTCATACTGATTAAATGTTGAAATGATATTTAGAATTTATTGGATTTAATAAAATATATTACATAAATTTCACCTGTTTCTTATAACTCTTCTTACTGCTACTAGAAAACTAAAAATTACATGTAATCATATATATAGTTCATATTACATTTCTATCAGATGGTGCTAGACTAGAAAACAGTAACCCAAACATCTTAGTTTGGTTCCCCACGACCTCTGCAATGTGAGCCCAATGCACTTCTTCAAGTTCTTCCCTCATAATTTCTGAACAGAAATCATTCTCCAGATCATTGGTTCTCATCCCTAGCTTCTCATTAGAATCAGCTCAACAACTTGCAAACAATATTAATGCCCAAAGCCCACTTAGATCAAGTAAATGAGAAGTTCTGTAGGTAGAGCCTGAGCAATCAGGTCATTTCCTTTTTCTTTTCTTTATAAAGCTCAAGTGCTTCTGAGAGGCAGCCAGAGTTAGAACCACTGATCCGCCTGTCCCTGCACCCTGTTCGCTTGAGGCAGAAGGATACAAAGTGTAAGGCACTGGACTCTTAAAAGTGACCCTGGTTAACTCAACTGCCGCGGAGAAAGTCCCTCCCAATTTCAGTTTTCTAACTGTACAATGAGGATAATATCTGCCCAATCTACTCAAAGGACTGTTGTGAATATTAAATAAGAATGTAGCACATCAAAGTCATTAATAAAGTAAAAGCACTATACAAATACACAAGTTATCGCTAGCCTGAGTTTTTTCCTCCGCTCTCCCTTTCAATTTCTATCCCTTTTAGGGTAACAAATTCTAACTCTTCTCAAGGCTGTTCCTGTCGTGACAGCCCACCCACTGGCTTTCCTTCCCTCGCTGGAAGTTTGTAACAGCTTTCAGTACCTCTTTGTAGTCTCTCCTTACTACCATGTTTTAGAAAGGGTGGACTGCATCTGGATGCTGCATTACAAAATACAAAGAATAAATTATTCCATGCATAGGTACCTAACTGGATTCTAAGCACCTTAAGTTCACAATTTATTACTCAGATTTATATTTGTATTTCCCCTCTCTTCACACTCATTCACTCAGGTACCTATCTATCCATAAAAAGCATCCAAAAACTCTATTACTGGTGTTAAGGCAAGTACCTACCGGGGCAATAACGAAGAGCTCACTCCCCATGAGATCAAACACCCGCACGGTCCCTGAGCTCTCTGCGTAGGCCAGCAGGGTGCCATCGTAACTCCACGCTACACGTCTCCACTGGGGTTTCGGGTCTTTTGGAACTAGAACGAAAGAAAGGAGTGGTTTTAACAATGTAGTATGAACACGGCTAACACTTAAGAGTTACTGCAACTGAAGTCAGCATCCCCTAAGGACCTCCGTGCTTCCGTTCCATAGAAAGGAGCAGTTCCCAGGAACCACACTTCCTTGACACTCAAAAGAGGAGTGGAAATGCAAACTACAGCAAGTCTGGCCAGGTACCTGAGAAGCAAAGCCAGCTGACACCAGCAATCCGTTGAACGCTGAGCACGCCCTACTCTGGTAAAGGTCCAGGTATAATACACCACAGATATGTGTGGAGTTAAGAGATCAAAAGCATAGAGAGAGAGTGAGCAGAAAATAACTCCACTCCAATGAGTGCAGTTCCTCTAAAAGCAAAAAATAAAAACTTCAACTGAGAGCTTTTAAATATATCAAATATAGATGTCAAGGAAACACAAAGGAGGGTTATGCTGACAGTATTAGAAATAAATACACATACACATATATAAAATATAATATATATTATGCAGGTGAATCAAGTACCGTTCTTAGACAATCACACAATTATAAAATTAT
>VMDR010021182.1:0-17012 GCA_007922815.1 Macrotus californicus | reverse complement strand
GGGGTGTGCAGGGAGGGGGGTGGGGGGAGGAGATGGGACAACTGTAATAGTATAATCAATAAAATATATTAAAAAAATAAGATGATTACAAAAAAAAATAGAATCCATTTGAGGAAAAGAATTTTTTAAAAAACAGACAACATCACTTTAAGGGATTTTGCCCACTTTTAATAAGTCTGATAATGGATTCTGAGAAAGTAAATCAACATCCAATTACAATAATTTCCGGGCATTTACTTCATGAAACTGAAGTCCCATAATCATACCAAATTGAAATGGAAAATCAACTTGTGAGATGTTACTTTGGGGCTTTCTTTGGATAGAATTTGATGCCTAGGGTCATAGAATCATTTTTAAGTTCAAAGATGAGAATCATAATTTTAATTACATAGAAGCCATGTAGGTAATGTCTACAAAATCTGATTCACTTGATAACAAATCAGATTCATCTGATTCAAATGATAACATTTCTATAGATTCTCCAGTCATTTGGAGTTTTTGACAAAAATCCTAAGAACTAGGGATTTTACCAAAGCAGTGGATTTCAGGAGAATAACCCATACTCAACGTTCCCTGATAATTACATTGTAGGTCACCATTCTTGCCTCTTCTAAATCAACTTGCTTCTTAAAGTTTTTGTTAAATTCATTGGAGTGACATTGGTTAATAACATTATATAGATTTCAGGTGTATAATTCTATGACACATCATCTTTATCCTGTATTGTACGCCCACCACCCCAACTCTAGTCTCTTTCCAGCACCCTATATTTCACCCCCTTTACCCTTCCCTGTTTCCCCCTACCCCATTAATCACATATGCTTTTAACATTCAAGGTCGTAGTTTTGTCATAAGCGCTTTTAGCACCTGGTGAGTAAGAGGAAAGATTTTAAAATCTCTCATCCTTCCTGAAGTTGCCAAAAATCATCGTCTTTGCTTTTGCCTCTGCTTCTGATCCCAAGAAGGAGAAGTGCTGAACAATGAAATAGTAATTCACTCTTGGGCTTATAGGAGACACGCGTGAATTTTTTAAAAAAATGTGAAAGGTGAAATGGCACTTTTCTGTCTTCATTTATCACGTCTTGTCGTGTGCATACCATGTCACCTACTTGTAAATAGCTCACCTCAAAAATGTAAGTCAGCTGTCCCCAAAGCACGCAGTGGTGCTCAATTTCAAAGTCTTTTTTATGTGGACGGGTTGAAGTTGGAAATGACTTCTACAAAAAAAGTGCATAAAATAATCAGCTTTACCAAGTTCTCTGTACGGCACTGCATGCAACGTTGACTTAGCTTGGTAGCAACAAGAATGGAGTCCTACTCAACATGACTCCAAACAGTCCAACAGTTTCAGTGTTTCCAACAGGCGTGGGGAAACGTTTAAGGAAATATTATCAGAGGCCACCATCTGTGGCAGGACAGTGTTGATATCCCCGATCTGTAGGTAGGTGCTGTGTTATCTGATCTTGACAGGCTGATAATCCAACGCCGAGGTGACAAGAAGGGAGCGGTGAGGACGTCTGTGCTCCTGTGTTCATTGCAGCTCTGCTCACCAATGCTAAGGCGTGAAAAGAACCCACCTGTCCCCTGACAGATGAATGGATAATGGAGACATGAAAATGAGAGACAAAGGGACGGAGAGAGAGAAGCAGGGAGCCTAGAACATCGTGATAGTGTTGAGTCTTTAGAGAGAAAGCAATGATGTCATTTGTGACAACATGGATGAACCTGGCGGACATGATGCTAAGTGAAATGAGCAAGACAAATACTGCAAGACGTCACTTATTTGTGGAATCTAAAAAAAATAAAAAAATGGAACTCCCGAAAGCAGAGAGTAGAACGGTGGTTGCCAGGGGCTGGGGGCGGGGAAAGAGGAAGAGGTTAAACAAGAAGCACAACATTTCAGCTGTGCGGGATGAGTACGTTCTGAGGAGCTAATGCACAGCATGCTGACGACCGTTTTTTTTTTTTTTTAATTACTTTATTGTTGTTCAATTACAGCTTGAATTTTCTCCCCATCACTCTCCCCCCACCCCAGCTAATCCCACCCCCCTCCACTGCTTCCACCCTCCCCCTTGGTTATGTCCATGTGTCCTCCATAGTGGTTCCTGAAATCCCTTCCCCCCACTATTCACTCCCCGTTCCCCTCTGGCGACCGTTAATGTACTGTGTTGTAGCCTCAAAATTTAAGTCTTAAGTCTTCTTACCTCACCCACACACAGAACGGTAACTATGTGAGGTGACGCATAGGCTAATTAGCTTCTTTACAGTGATCATTTCAAAATGGATTATGTATTTCAAGTCATTATCTTGTACCCCTGCCATCCATAAAACTTTTCTTTGTCCTTATACCTCAATAAAGATAGAAGAAAAAAAGAGATGAGTAAATAGCACCAGATTATGTAAGCAGGAAACTGTAGTCCGGGGTTTATCACAAAACACACTCTGTCTTAAAGGTCACGTAAAGGAAAATGTCAGCAAGCTGAACACGTGGACTTTTCTAGAATTATCAGGAGTTCCTGATATGATTCTTTTCCCACTTTAAAGATGTCAGGAAGTGTGAGTTGCAGATTTTGGATCTCCCATGGACTGGGTAAGTGAGTCCAGCAAATGGATTAAACTCCAAGAGTCCCAGTACCATTACTACAGTTTGCCCATTCTTCCATCAAATTGTTCATCCTGCTTTAGGGTAGGTGGCTTCTGGAGGGTCCAGTGGACCTTTAATCTGGAGAAGATTGACTTCCAGAAGTAAATATTAGGTGACCAAGGCAGACCAACATCCCAAAGGTCATCTTCTGATTTTGAACTGTGTTCTTCCCAAAACATCATGCTACCTGCTGCGTTCCAAGTTCTGTGAACACACATGCCCTTCCCTTGTAGATATCTCTTTTCTGTTTACATCGGTTCACGTTTTCCCCTTGAGCTCCAGGAAGTTTGGGGCCAGTACCCCTGTCTCGGACATTGGTTCAGACCATGACTGGTTCAGAGCAATGTCCCTAATGACTCAGTCTTAATCCTCTGTGATCACCCTCTGGTCTATCAACCTCATCGGACTTTACGTGTATATGTATCCTATCCTTGTTTATCACTGAATATCTTATCATCCAAATTACTCAAGAAAGTGCTTTTGAGAGACTCAGTACTTCGCCTCAATTTTTTATGCCTTTATGACTGTCGATATATAGGAGAGCCTGGCCGTGAATTTTCCTTGACTTCGGGTTTGACCATGTGGCTGCAGAACATGAGCATATAGGCAGTGAGTAATAGGCTTCTTCTCGATCTCTAGTGACATGTTACTGCCACCGCCCGCTTGGACTTCAGAAGACAGAAGTCCAGACCGGCCCATGGGTGAGAAGCAGGGGTCATTTTGAAGAGCAGCCCTCTGTCCTTGAATAGTTTGGAAGTAAGCCACGTGGAGAGCGCAGGGGAAGCTACACGGTCACATCTCATCTTTACAGGTCCTGATTCTACTCGACTGAGCAGCGATGATGCTCTTGATCAAACACTCCTTAATCAGCATGATCCACCCGAAAAAGAGAACGCTGCTGTTTTAACGGCCTGAGATACGGTAGACGTACCATGGGCTGATGTCTAGTCCAACCGGAATGACATCAGGCCATGGCTGTGTTAAAACAGAAACACATCCAGAATTCAGTTAGGAACGGCCAAAAAGAGGCCAATATGACATCACACAGAAGCCAGTTGGACCTCTAGAACTGGGGAAGATGTCATTTTTCACTGTTATAAGCGTCTGAGGTAAGGGCTTCCACCCACTCTTAAATCGAGACGGACAGAGGCATCGCGATTTGTAAGATAGTCCTCTTCAAAACCACATCCCTCACACCTCTTATCTTTGTTCTACATGCGCATCCTCTGATGCATAAAATGTAATACGCCATATGCCACCTTTGCAAAAGTACAATTATGTGAACCTTTTAATATTGGAGGTTACGCAGCAGTGACTGTGTTCCTAAGATAGGAATTTTGAATAAAACCTATTAAAGTAACTTTCCGGGGACGTGCCTAAGCCAGGATTACAACGTGGTCTGTCTACTTGAAGTGTCTAACGTGGGAAACCTTAGGGAGCTTATTCTGCCCACGTGGCTGCACCACGTAAGACTGAGCACAAAGCAAATGATGTTCCTTATTGTTCTCCATGGTTGGCCCTCATTCAGTGTCACGAATACAAAGACCTGTGCAGATTCACGTTGACGCAGAACTGCAGAAGCATACGTGTCGTATGCATATACAGCGCACTCTGTACACAGCAAGTATACACTACATACTATATACCTTTTATGAGTATACATACACATAAATGCGAATACATATTTAGACATGTATGTACTTATATAGAGAATATACGACACAATATTTTATATACTTATACCCCAAAATACCCACAACATAAAATATAATTTTATATTTCTATAAATTATTGATATGTTTATGTGTAAAGTATAAACATATAACTCTATATACACTTTATATAGAGTATGTGCTTATCTATGGTTGAATATATTACTGCATACTTATAAATATCCTGATGTAAAATATGAGAAACAAAAAAATCCATCTATTTGGAAATTAAGAAATTACAAAACACTAGTTTAGCTGTTGGCATGCTTTGCTCTGTTTGAGGAGTAAAAAACAAAACAAAATAATGTAATCCCAATATAAATTTACTCTTTATGTTTAATAATTACGCACCAAATTTGCAATATTTGTCTGTTGTTTTGATTAATTCTGTGCTCATGATAACTCCATCCTGAAGAAATATTTTTAAAAAAAAAGAAAATGATGATGGTCTGTGTTTCAGGCACTACGCAAAACGTGGGTGGACATTGACGACAGCCAACAGAGTTCCAGATTCAAATTCTGTGGAATTATACTCCATTGGGATCCAAGCCATGTCGGCTTTGCATAGGTTATTGTACTTTAATGTGCGGCTAAAACAAGCCACAGAATTTAAATGGTTTCTCGTTCAATGTGTGATGGCAAATAAGGTATCACTCCTCATTTCTGAGCCGACCGGATGTGTGGCATCCAGGGAGAAGGCAGCCCGGACCTCCGTCCAAGGGCGGGTTGCCGCTGATGGAAAGGAGAGGCCCGTTTCCCAGCACCCGAGAGAAATGCAGCGGCCGCCCGAGTCACACACGTCAGAGACAGATCTGTGGGGACGGGGGTAGGCGGCGGCGGGCACATCATTGTGTTGGAGGGGTCTGTCACAGCCCTCATCAGCCATGACTGCTCAAAACGTGTAGCAGAGTGCTGTGGGCACTTTAGAAAGCAGTGGAATTTGTACGTTTAGTGTGTGTGGAGCATTTAAAGGGGGGAAGTCCACCTTCCTGAATGTTCATGAGGTGAGTTGCCTTAAAATGAATGACTATCGATTTAAACTATAACATCACCGACTTCTCAAAATTAATATGGACTCGGGAGATGCATAATGTTACCCTGTAGTTTCTAAAGGGTGCAAAGCTTCCCGTTTTCTTTCTCCCAAAATAATTATTTAAGATGTCTGCCAACTGGAAAGATAATTATTTCTAGGCTGTCATGATATTTTTTTTTTTTGGTAAGAGAATCCAATTAGATTAATAATAGAATCATTATGTCATACCTGCCAATTTGATGGCATGACATGACATTGCGTGACATCCATCGTACATTCCTAGGTGGGTTCATTTACACAATTAGCCAATCTTCTATTCATGTGCCAAAGTATGTGAGGCTGTCCATGGCTTTTCAGATTAAGTAAAAAAAAAATTTCATAGCATCATTAGCAAAATAAACAATCACATGTTTTCTATTGCCAGTCTATTATGTATGTCTTTAACAGAAGGAAATACTAATTTACCATCTTTCCATTAGTTCTAGTCACTCACATGTATATTTTTAGAACAAGTTTTCTGGTTCACAGAGTGAATTGGAAGAGCCTTCCTCCCTCATACGTCTGTGATAATGTGTCATGTATCCGGAATCATTAGTTATTTGTAATATAATAAATATTATATTATATTTAATATTATATTATATTAAATATTTAAATATTTATTATATTTATATTATATTTCTTATATTCCTCTCTCTCACACTTGCCAGGTTTTCAAAATCTACCCATTTGGAAGGGAAACACGTCTTAAAAACCTTGGTTGTTATTCAATGGCTTCTTTGAGCACTGGGTGCCATTTCAATGAGACTCGCCTGACACCGTCATTGCAAGCTAGTCCCATGGGGTGTCATTGGCTACATGAAATTTATTGCATCATACCTGTCAACACCCACTATGGAATTTATGCTTCCATAGATTCATTTCAGCAGGTTCTAACCGAACTCATCGCCTTACAAAATAATGGCATCCCAATAAAGTGTGTGTATGCGTGTGGTAGAATGCACGCAGCTTACGTCTGCAGCTTCGGGAACCTGTATAGACAGATGTTTCCAGGTGGACATGTCCCAGAACAAGATGTGAAATATTTCCATCATCCCGGGAAGATGCCCCACACCCATTTTCCAAAAATTCCGTACCTCAAGACATTGTGGATTTGTATGGACTGCTCTTGTATGACTTCCCATCAGTAGAATCACACAGTAGGTACTTTTTCCGTGTGCATAGTGGACTTCTTTCCCTAAACAAAATGCTTTTGAGGCTTATCCCTGCTGTTGTCCAATCACTCATATTTTTGTTTGCTGGATTGAATTCTGAGCGGTATTCCAACGTATGAATCTGACACAGATTTTCGTTTCATGTTTTCTTCCATTGATGGGCATCTATGGTGCACCAGTAAGGCCATGAAACATTCTTACTCCTGGAATTTTGTTTTTTTTTTTTAATGTACTGGCATTTTAGGAAACACTGCAAACAAATTTTCATGGTTAATCTTTGCTGGCGGTCACCTCTTCACATTTCTTGTTCTCCCAAATTAACAGAGGCATCTTATTCTTCCAAGGACATTTTCCCTCCAGAAGGAGGTTTTCTTGGCCAGAAATCTACATATGAGCTGAAAATTCCAGAAAATGTGTTAGGCGCGAAGGTGCTTTTGTGCATTTTTTTGGCCAGGGTCAATAGTTTTGATCAGATACTCCCTGTGACTCATTGACATTGATAATTGCTGCTTCGACAATGACAGCTTGTCTAACCTTCCCGATGTCTTGAGAAAGAGCAGAAGAAAAATAATTTCTTCCAAGTTGGGGGACCCATCTGTCCGTTCCTAAAATAAAGACCGGTAATGCCTGTGTTCAGACGGCAGCCAAGATTTCTGGAAGAGACAAGACTTCACCTGCTGAGAAATCCTTTCAAGATTCAGATTGTTCAAAAACTTCAAAGAAAAACAAAACTTCTGCCAAAGAATTAAATCCATTCACTTGCACAGCCATGGATTCAGAGTTTCTAACCATGAACGTGTAAAAATGAGATTTTATATTGTGACAGAGAAGAAAATTCATATTCCTAAATGTCTTTTTAGGAGAGTATAGCTTCATTAATATTTATAATTTTATACTTAGAAGAGGGTTCTAAAATACTTTTCAATTTAATTTTATTTCCAAGAGCTGGGCTCGCTTTGTCAGTCCACTGATTTAGGATAAAAATGCTTCAGTTTCAATCTGCTCTTTGCAAAAATAACAAGTGAGAACATTTGGGACTACAAATCTGATTTAAAGAACCGCATCGCTTGAAGCTGAAATCAAATATGTAAATGTTAATGATTTATTTTACAGAAATCAAACTGGCATAAATAATTTCATAGTAGCATGTAGAAGCAATTTTCTCTTATTGATCCTGATAGGTTTATCAGCTCTCATAAATCAGAGAAAACACATACATAGATTTTTTTTTTAATGTGGAAATGTAAGGCATCTTTGCTTTAATTCCATCTGGTGTGAAGGAAGCAGCTATAATTTTAAATATTAAAATTGTGTTTGTCATTTTTCTGGCAAGAAAAACAATCATGGGAAAAGCGATGTGTATCCCTGCGTACTTTGGACAGATAGGCCCCTGAGGAAACATCTCGGGTTCATTTAGTCAGAATCAACAGGACTGATGTCTCTAGCCGCCAGCACTCCGAACTCTGAAGAAACCACGTGCAACACTTCTTGGTGAAGAGCCGAGTTTCCTTTGTAACCAGAAATGAGGAAAGAAGGACAAGGCACCTCCCGTTGGAATAACGAGCTCCTTCTGACGAGATCTGACGTCTGTAGTCTTAGCTCCCTGCTCAGCCAACCAGCTAATGCCTAATGGCCCTGGACCGCCGACATCGTTCTGGGAAATGAGATCCTACTCATGGCTCCCTTCTCCTGGTGAATTCAGCATCGTTCCTGGAAACTCCCTTTGTGCCTGCTTTCCCCAGCACCGTGCCCAGACCCCACTCCAAGCCGTGTGTGGTGACATTTCCTCATGGCCTCGTGACACCGCAGGCGTATCTCAATTATGGCGCTTCGGGTCTTGCTTGTCAGTGGTTTGTTGCTTCTTAACTTTCACATATTGGCCCTGTGGTTTTTATCCTTCAATCCTTTGTGCCCAACACAAAGTATTTAGTATATCTGGTTGTGTGCTAAATGCTGTGCCCGTACATTAAAAAGAAAAACAAAAACAAAACATGAACAATAATGTCACTGATATGTTGCTTTTGCTGCAATTTCAAGAAAGAATGGTAAGACCGCTGAGAAAGGCCCATACCGATGCTTGGATCAAGAGACCACGATCCTTTGAGGCTGAAATGTATGGATCCTATCAACAGCCTCTTCTGAAAGCTGGAAGCCACGTTGGCAATTCCCACAGAAATCTCTGGCAGGAAAAAAGAGCGTTCCTGATTTTTGTGTCCGTGATGTGGCCTGAGCCTGCTTTTCTCCCCAGAGGTCACAGCACGAGTCCACCCTTCCAGCCCCCACCGTCACCCAAAGCTCCCTTTTGTAGACACTGATAAGTTCTCTCTTTATTTCTTCGGACCTAAGGTGGTGACCGCTCCATTGTTGCTGGTCCTGGGTTTTTGCCGGGACAACGGTGGTGTTTCTACACCCTGGGGTGTTGCGTAAGGAAATCCTTTGGGGTGCGACCTGGTACAAGAGTTCTTCCACATGGTGAAAGGGAAGTTTGCTGGCTGCCAGGGAAGCATGGTACACTCCATCCCCTGTCTTAAATCATAGTCTTCTGGTCTTAGGTTTTGTACCTTTCTGACTAGACCGTCAACTGAGAATTCTCTGTCTGAACCCCTGAGTACATGTCTGTTTTAAGTATACACTTTTTCTAAAAGGCCACCTACTACGAGTTAAGGAATAATCACAGAGAGATGCACAATGGTTAGCTCTGAATACAAAGATGGAGTTCGCCTATTGCTTCATGAAGTGTAATACTCTACTTGACAGATATTTTAAAGTGATTTTAAAGATATTTTAAAGCTTGGGTTACATACACTTTTTTTGGCAATTGGACTGAAGTTAGGTTTAATTAGAAATACTTATTTGGCAATAATCTTGTGACTCTTAAAGATAAGTAAGATTTCCTATTTCTGTATTGCTGAATATAATTCAAATTAATTGCCCAATTCCTTACTACTTAAAGGAGGTTTCTGAACTGCTTACACCTGGACCGATAACTTTGACAGGGCAGCTTTGGGGGTATTACAAACAGAAATGTGGCCATATATTTATATGAAACATGTTTGAAAATCTGACTCAGTAGCATTACCGTTCAATATGGAATACTCATTAAAACACCAATTTCAGAGGAAATGTGAGTAGAGATAAATAAAGTGTAGTTATTTCATTAGCATAAATTTCCAGCGAAATAAGTCAAGACGTAATATGACACTGAGGGAAATAAAAATGCAGACAAGCCTGTTTGGTGAGTGAATTAAGATTAACTTTAGGGATTTTACTATAATAAAAAAGAGGCCAAATGTACACCCTGCAGAATTACAACCCACAGAACAAAATGCAAACACTACTGTCAAAGGAAATGTGATAAAACCTAGGCAAACAATGCATGTCAAGGCTTAAAGCAATGTACACTGATATATTCACATGACTAAAACAGGATTCGTTCTTTGGATCAAAAGATTTGAGAACATTCACAGCGTATCAATACTGGCTGAGTGTGGGGAGTGATAAATGAGTGGGGAGTTGTTTGGGAGAAATCAGGTACCGATGGTTACAGGATGAGGAGAGATCTCAAATGATTTCTTGCTCTTTTCTCTATCTTTACGTTATTGTCGAGAAAGAATGTTCGGTTTCGTACCCCCTTCTCTCAGTGCCTGGAATCTGTTGGGTTTTACACCCCAAAGCGTCAGGGGCAGTGAGTGAATTTGCCATTGGAAGAACAACAAGGATTTTATCTGGGGTGGAGGAGGGGCAGGATTCCTCAATCACCACCTTGGACAGAAAATGTTTGGGGTTGTGGCACGGAATACGGAGGACTCTTCCTCTTTTTGTATATAGCCTTTTCACCAAGATGTGGCCAACCTTCTTCAGATGCTGAGTTATGTACGTGGAGTTGGGGAATTCATCACGTTTGCATGTCCTTGATTTATCTGCTGGGTGTGGAGATATTCCCGCTGGAGATCCCAGGTGACGAGGCAGAAACAACAGGGTCATGAACCACCTTTCTGGTCACTTCTCAACCTCGTGCGGCCAGGAACAAGCTGGAAGGTCGGGGAAAAGCTGCCAGTGGAAAAATCTATGCCAACAAATCTCCAGATCCTGGTTGTCCCATCTTTATGTAATTGTGTGGAATGGAGTGTTGGCTGCCCCAGTGAATTCCTTCTACCCAGTAGGAGAGGGTAGAATCGATGGGCTGACTCTGAGTTTCCTCTTGTTGGCCCGCTCAGTCACCTTCTTGATGTCTAGGCTTTGATGAAACAAGCAGCCAGGTACCAGAGGTCTACATGGCCAGGAAACTGGCGTGGCCTTTGGGCAGAGTTAAGGACTGAATGACTGTGTCCCCTCAAATTCATATGTGGAAGCCCCAACTCCAGATGTGGTGGTGTTTGAGGGAGCCTCTTTGGGAAATAATTAGGTTGAAATAAGGCAGATGCCACCATGATGGGTTACTGTGCTTATGAGAAAGATCAGAGACCAGACACCCCCTTCTCTCTCTCTCTCTCTCAATATCTTTGTATCTGTCATTGCACCAAACTATCAGTCATCTATCTGTCCTATCAACGCATTTGTCTATCGTCTCTCTCTCTCCTTCTCTTTCTCCATATCTACGCATGTACTGATCATTCCAGCAATCGGCCTGTGAATCAACTATCTATCAATCTATGTATGCAGGTATGTAGGTATGTATTTATCACCTCTCTCTCTACACACAGAAACAAAATGTGAGCAAACCAGTGCATGGTGAACACATCAGCCTGTCAAGATAACAGGACTAAGAATAAAACCTTCATGAGACTACTTTGACCTTGGACTTTCCCGTCTCCTGATCCATGAAAAATAACAGTCTATTGTTTAAGCCTTCCTGTCTTTGGAACCATGTTATAGCAGACCAAAGAGTGTACGACCACAATTAAGACTCACAATCCAATAACCTCTCCAAACTCAGTTCTGCAAACAGCTTTACTGAGTTTGGGAATAGTTCCTTTCCTGGTCAAGCCTTTGCAGCAGATGCCAGTGAGGCAGTCTTGTGAGGCCTCCTGAGACAGATGCCCCCGCGAAGCCATGCCTGGACTGCTAACCCACAGAAATAACTGCATGGGCTTAAGCCACACGTGCGTGGTGATTTGTGCTGTAGCAACAGACGACAAGTCACAAGGATGCGAGGGAGCAGGTAGAATCACGGACGGCCATTAGAAGGATGACAAATGGCAGGCTTTTTTGGAAAAGTAAAGTCTACCACACGGTACATCAGTACTAGGAAGTGGGTTCCAACGATCAAAAACATGTCTTATTATTTGCTCAAAAATTGGCGTCCCTTACATTCATGATTTCATTTCTGTGTTATTCGGCTCACATTCCACACAAGCGTCCAAGGCCAATTCCTCGCGTCAGGTGTCTGGTTTGTCAATGCAGCCCTATTTCATGTTCCCTCGCTTGGTCTTCCCACAGTTCCCATGAATCGCTGGTTCCAGGGCTCTTGCCAAAAGTCAGCAGGTAAATACGGAGTTTTCGTGCTGGGTGTCTACCACCTGCTGTGAAAGATGTGTCCTCTATTGGAAGGCGTGAGAGAAAGTTTGCTCGGCATCACCACTGCGATTGCTAGAAAAGAACTGATCTAGCACACAAATCAATCATTCACAACCTTCGTCTGAGAAGATTGCCGTTAATCAGGTCTTTCCAATGATCAAGGCAAGTCATGCACTCACGAGGCGGTGCATTGATTCTGGAACCAACTTATGCAAATATGAAATTTGGCTCCTTTAATCACAGATATGCTGTTCGATGGTAACTCTAAATAAAACATTAAGTATCCCTATTGCCCTCTTTGATGTTCGCAGTCTTGTGCATTATTGCGAGGAGAAGCTCCAAGCAACTAACCACCAGAGAATCATACATTAGTGAGTTCTGGGAACGAGGCTGAACTCAGTGTGGCCCATTAAATAGCAAAGGGGACTCTGTTCTCATTCATGTTTTAGTGGGCTCTGTCTGGGGGGGACCCCAAAGGTTACCCTCGGCATTCCTCACCAGGAGGAGAAGTAATGTCCCGGAGGTGCGAGACAGCAGTTTCTTTTAGCGATTGCAAAACGCAGACGGAGACAAGTTCGTCTTGCCTTTCAGCACAGATTCGTTAAGCTGGTTCCTACTGAGAAATGTGGTATGTGCACGTATGGCCCAGCTCTGGGAATCTTCACAGGGCAGAAACTACAGTAACCCTTTCCTTTCCAACGCCGCATGCATAAAGCTAATAAATGGCAGGGTCATGAATGCCATGACTCGTTAATGCAATGGAGGTTGAGAAAAACATTTAACTTTTCCAGCCTGTGGCCTCAGACCACAGAATGAGAACCTCGGGAAAAGAAAGAATAGTTCACCAACATTACGAAGAGCGAGTTGAGCAAACCTGGGAGACAGTCGAAGTCGTATCTGGCTGTGACTTCCTTGTTTCATTTCAGTACACACGGTACAACGAGGTTGAGGCATTAGGAAATAAGGAGTGAAATTAATTCACAGGAGAATTTTTTTCTGGTAATTTTGCAATTAAAAAAAGTTCATGGAAGGACGAAGTTTCTAATGAAAAGATAGGTTGAGAATAGCGTCACATCAGACATCTGTGTCTTGTTGATCAGAGCACGGGGGCAGGGGTGTTTTGGGGGCTATGCCTGAGCAGCAAACAATGTCCTAAAGAAACACAGCCCCCAAAGAGTTACTAAGATAAAGGGCTGCACCCCTGGTTGTTTGAGGCATTAGTTTCTGGCGAGCACGCCTTATTCTAAGGTCAAATGACAGTTTATACCGCTGGTGTTGCTCCAGGTCGAAGCTGCATCAGAACCTGACATATGTTAATGACTCTGCTTTCTCAGGATATCACTGATCTGAAAGTCACTGAGTGTCTTTGAAAGAAAAACACTTCCGACGAGTGAATATCGTCACTGATGAGGGAGGCACGTGCAGCTCGATGTGACAAACACCTTTCAGATGTGCATAGTTCATCACCGTGAGCACTGAGTTATCCTGACTCCCTCAACTCAAATCGGTTAATCTCCCCCCCAAAAAAAATTAACATTAAAGGTAGATTCACTCAGCAATAAAGAAGACAAATAGCTCAATTTCAAAAATAATCAACGCAAGCTTTGAATAGACTTTCCTCCAAAGAAGATATATAAATGGTTACTGAGATCATAAAATGACACCCAACATCATTAGTCATCAGGGAAATGTAAATGAAAACCAGAATGAGATAGTACTTCAAACCAAGCTGGTTATTTGTAGAAAAAAGAAAAAGAGAGAGAGAGGATAGTGTTGATAAGGATATCGAAAAATAGGAGCCCTGACAGTGCTCATAATAGGTAGATGAATAGGTAAACAGGGGATAGAGCAATGATAAAAAAATGTAAGAGAAAGATAGATATGGATGGATGGATGGATGGATGGATGGATGGAAGGATGGATGGAAGAATGGATAGGTATGTAGACAGATCCATATAGAGATAGATATGAATGGATAATAGACAGACAGGTAGGCAGATGATAGATAGATAAATGGATAAATAGGTAGAGGGATAGGTAGATAGATGAATGGATAAATAGGTAGGTAGAGAGATAGGCAGATAGATAATACACAGATGAGAGATCGATGATAGAGATAAAATACAAACTTTACAATAGCTGTATCCCTCATCTTTATTGATTTTTGTCCACCCTACAAGAGTCCAATCGGATCCCCACACTGACCATTTTTGTAAAGCTGTCCTTTCCAAGACTACACCGCCCTTCTCGCTCATCAACCCAATGGAATCCTTTCTGTCCCTACGTCACCTGCCCTGGCAGCCATTTCCTGTCCTGGTGGCTTCTCTCTCCATGCCGGAAGGCTCTCTTCTCTTGACCTCGGGGATGTCATGCTCACCTCCTTTACTATCACAATTGTAACTCAATCCCCCTTGCCATCCATCCCTCCCTTTCTAATGACCTTCTCAGGTCTGCGCATTGACCAGAGGTTCCCACTCTGCCCTTCCATACCTATTGTCCTCCGTCCAAGAGCTAGCCCAGGATGTCCCAGGCCCACAGCACAGAGGGGCCCCCTGTGGTTCTCTTCTGAACCACCTCCTGCAAGCCACCTCCTTGGCTTCAGACCGACTTCCTCATTGCCCACCTGGCCCTCCCACTCAGCTCCTGGGCTCTGCAGAGCTTTGTTGAGCTCTGGGGATGCATGCCTGCCATGTAGTGTCCCATAGAATTGACCGGAATCTGTCCACCTACCACCAGGATTACAAAGCCATAGAGCTGACTTCTGCTCACACCGACGTAAATTATAAGCACACCTTTGAACCTATATACTCCCTACACGTCCTTGTCCCTCTAAGCTCCCTTCAGTTGTTATAAAGGCTGTGAATTTCTCAAGAGTCTTGTTCTGTGTACAAGCTTCCTCCCTCCTGCCCCTAAATGCTTGCAAGATGGAGATCCTTCTAATTTTTTTGGAATTCAGCTCTGACCAAATCACCACGTATTTTTCCTGGAAAGTTCTTGTCCAACTTTGTACTCTACACATGTATTTATTTTCATCACCAAATCCTGTATAATTCAAAATACCTCAGTTTCAAACTCCAGCTTTTTTTCTTTTTCTTATTCCCTACCTTTTCTTATTTCTTACCTTCTTGGCTAAACTAAATTCTTCTTCTACTTGAAA
Organism: Macrotus californicus; assembly: GCA_007922815.1. Classification (NCBI taxonomy): domain Eukaryota; kingdom Metazoa; phylum Chordata; class Mammalia; order Chiroptera; family Phyllostomidae; genus Macrotus; species Macrotus californicus. The sequence continues at coordinate 1,735 of VMDR010021182.1, read as the reverse complement.
AGGAGTGTGTCCCTGAAGCTAGCAGGAAATCAGGCCCACAAAAATCACGAAATAAATGCCCCTGGAACAGGCCAATTTTAAGAAACAGTGTTCAGGACAAATGATTGAGCTTTCTAAGACATGTCTTCTTAGCTCCAAAAATAATGTCTCATAATGGATCACAATAGTCAATAGAGTCTAATATCACACAGAATCATTTTATGGTGCTGTGCAATTGATTCCATGGTGAAATAGGGTGTCAAATGAAATCTCCAGTGAAAAATGTAATAAAAGTGAGGCAGGAGAGCTTTACGGGACGCCCTCTTCCATACGACTCAAAGGTTGATTGTCTAACATCATAGAATTCACTCCATTAAAGAGCCGTAGTTGAGAATGAAATATGTGTGTAGATTCCACTTCCCATCATTGTGAGACAATAATCTTTTCCTAGAACCGGAAACAATAAACTTTTCCTGGAGCTGGTTTCATAAGAACTAACGATAACAATTCCTCAATTTGTATTCAAACCGTACACATTTCTCCAGTTGGAGGAGCTGCCAATTCCCAATGTAATATTTTGGGGATTTTTTTTAAAGTGTTAATTCAAAGGTATTAACAAAATAGGCATTCATATGCTCCTGTCAAAGGTTCTAGCTTATGGTTGACGGGGGGGTAGATTCCAGGTTGGGATGTTACTTCAGTTCCCTTTGGCAAATTGAATGAAAAAAGTGACCACGGTGCTGGAAAAAAATATACAAAAGCATTGAATCTCCCTCTTTAATGCAAAATCAGCCTTCACAGGGGAATGGGAGACAGACACGAATGCTTCAACAGAGCGTTCGGAAAGATGGACGAAGAGCCTGACATTGATGTTGTCAACGCATCTCCATGTGCCAGTACCCACTGCCCTCCCCAGCCCTTATTCAACACAGTACTGGAAGTTGCGGCCACCGCAATCAGATAAGAACAAAAAATAAAGGTCATCCAAATTGGAAAGGAGGAAGTAAAACTCTCAATGTTCAGATGACATGGTATTGTATAGAGAGAGCCCTAAAGAGTCCACCAAAAAATTACAAGAATAAACGGATTCCGTTAAGCAGCAGGATACAAAATCAATATCCAGAAATCAGTTTCACTTTTATACACCAATAAGGAGCTATCAGGAAGGGAAAGGAAGAAAACAATCTCATTTGCAATTGCATCAAAAAAAAAAAAAACCCAAGAGCTTCCGGCCAAGATGGAGGCATAGGTAGACACCCTGTGCCTCCTCGCACAACCAAAAGACGGACAACAACAAATTTTAAAAGAAAAAACAACCAGAACTGACAGAAAATCGAACCGTATGGAAGTCCGACATCCAAGAAACTAAGAAACTTACATCCAGACTGGTAGGAGGGGCAGAGAGGACTCGTGTGGCGGGGCGGCGGCTGGCGGATTCGGGAAAGGCGCGGCTGGCCGGGAGAGGTGGCGGCTGTGGCCCGGGCGTCCCACTCCCTCGTGAGGATAAACGGGGAGGAACGGCTTGGGAGCGGGACAGACCCCGCGGCCCAGAGTTCTGGCGCCGGGAGGTGAAGCCTCAAAGCCTCTGATTGAAAACTCCTGTGGGGGTTGAGGCGGCGGCAGTGGGAGAAACTCCCAGCCTCACGGGAGAGCTCGTTGGAGAGACCCACAGGGTCCTGGAGCGTGCACAGCCCTCCCACCGGGGATCAGCACCGGAGCCTGCACCAGAGGGGCCCCGTTGGACTGTGAGTAGTGC
>VMDR010021181.1:0-17010 GCA_007922815.1 Macrotus californicus | reverse complement strand
ACAACGGAAGAAAAAAATTGATAAATTGGGCTTCTGAAAAGTTTTTACATTTTGTTCTTCAAATGACATTATTACAAAAATAAAAAGGCAAGTCACAGACTGGGAGAAAATATTTACAAATATATAATATTATCATTTATATGATAAGGGACCTATATCTAGCATATGTTGAAAACTACACACACACACATACACACAAACAACTTGGTTTTAAAAACAGACAAAAGGACTTCCAGCCAAGATGGAGGTAGGTGGGTAGACACACTGTGCCTCCTCACACAACCAAAAAGACAACAACAAATTCAAAAACAAAAAATAACCATAACTGACAGAACATCGAACTGTATGGAAGTCTGACAACCAAGGAGTTAAAGAAGAAACACTCATCCAGACCGGTAGGAGGGGTGGAGACAGGCAACCTGGTGGAGAGGACTCGAAGCAAGGCAGTGGCTAGCACAACGGGCGGTCCCACATTTGCATGCAGGTAAACCAGGAGGAACAACTGGGGAGAGAGACCGCACAACCCAGGGTTCCAGCGGGGAAATAAAGCCTCAAACCTCTGACTGAAATACACCTGTAGAGGTTGAGGCAGTGGGAGAAACTCCCAGCCTCACAGGAGAGTTTGTTGGAAAGACCCATAGGGTCCTAAAATATACACAAATCCACCCACCAGGAATCAGTACCAGAAGGGCCCAATTTGCTTGTGGGAAACAGGAAGTGAGTAAAAACCAGCAGAGAGCGGAGCAAGCAGCACTGCCCTCTCTCTGACCCCTCCCCCACATACAGTGTCACAATGCAGCGATGTGGGTTGCCTCCCCCTGCCCCAACACCTAAGGCTCCGCCTCTTATACCTAACAGGTGTGCTGAGACAAAAAAAAAAAAAATGGCCCAAATGAAAGAACAGATCAAAACTCCAGAAAAAATATAACTAAGCGACAAAGAGAGAGCCAACCTATCAGATGGAGAGTTCAAAACACTGGTAATCAGGAAGCTCACAGAATTGGTTGAATATGGTCACAAATTAGAGGAAAAAAATGAAGGCTATGAAAAGTGAAATAAAGTAAAATGTATAAGGAACCAACAGTGAAGGGAAGGAAACTGGGACTCAGATTAACAGTTTAGAGCAGAAGAAAGAAAGAAATATTCAACCAGGTCAGAATGAAGAAACAAGATTTCAAAAAAATGAGGAGAGGCTTAGGCACCTCCAGAGCATCTTTAAATGTTCCAACATCCAAATTATAGGGGTGCCAGAAGGAGAAGAGGAACAGCAAGAAATTGAAAACTTATTTGAAAACATAATGAAGGAGAACTTCCCCAATCTGGAAAAGGAAACAGACTTTCAGGAAGTCGGGGAAGCTCAGAGAGTCCCAAAGAAGTTGAACCCAAGGAGGAACTTGCCAAGGCACATCATAATTACATTACCCAAGATGAAAGATAAGGAGAGAATCTTAAAAGCAGCAAGAGAAAAGGAGAGAGTTACCTACAAAGGAGTTCCCATAAGGCTATCAGCTGATTTCTCAAAAGAAACTTTGCAGGCAAGAAGGGGCTGGAAAGAAGTATTCCAAGTCATGAAAGGCAAGGATCTACATCCAAGATGTCTCTGTCCAGCAAAGCTATCATTTAGAATGGAAGGGTAGATAAAGTGTTTCCCAGATAAGGTCAAGTTAAAGGAGTTTATCATCACCCAGGCTTTATTATGTGAGATGTTAAAGGGACTTATCTAAGAAAAAGAAGATAAAAAATATGAACACTAAAATGACAACAAACTTGCAGCTATTAACAACTGAACCTAAAAAAACAAACTAAGCCAACAACTAGAACAGAAACAGAATCACAGAAATGGAGATCACATGGAGGGTTAGCAGCAGGGAAGTGGGTGGGGAGAGAGGGGGAAAAGGTACAGGGGATAAGTAGCATAAAGGGTAGGTAGAAAATAGACAGGGGGAGGTTAAGAATAGTATAGTAAATGTAGAAGCCAAAGAACTTACATGTACGACCCATGAACATGAACTAAAGTGGGGGGGAATGTGGGTGGAAGGGGGTGTGCAGGGTGGACTGGAATAAAGGGGGAGGGGAAATGGAACAACTGTAATAGCATAATCAATAAAATATATATTTTTAAAAAGACAGAAGATCTAAACACATACTACATCAAAATGGTATTTGCCATTGCAAGTAAACATATAAAAAGATGCTTCATGTCATTAGACATCAAGGAAATGCAAATTTACACCAAAATAAGGTATCATTACAAACCCACTAGAAAAGCTAAACTTTAAAAGACTTACAAAATCAAGTGCTGACAAGGATGTGAGACAAATGGACCTCTCATACATTGCTGCCAAAAGGAAGTTTTCTTATGAAGTTAACCATACACTTACCATACGATCTAGCAATCTCAATTCTAAATTTATCCAAAAGGAATGAAAATGTATGTCCACAGAATATTTGTATGCAAATGCTTAAAGCAGCTTTCCTCATAATAACCACAAATTGCAAATAAACCAACTGTTTCTCAACTAGTAAACGGATGAACCGCAGTATAATCATACAATGGAACACTACTCAGCCGTAAAGAGGGATGGACTACGATATACTCAACAGCGTCAATGAATTTCAAAAGCATTACACTAGATTAAAGAAGCCAGACACAAAACAGCTACATCCTGTATGTATGATACCATGTTTATGCAATTCTAGGAAAGGTAAAACAGTGATAAAAAGCAGATCAATCAATGCCTGCCAAAAACTGGAGGTTGGGCCAAAAGAGCATGAGGGAACTTTTAGGGGTGATGCAGATGCTCTGTTTTGATTGTGGTAGTATTTACATGTTTGCCAGAACTCATTGAATTGATTAATTAAAATTGTTTAATTACTTAAAATTGATTAATTTTATTGTATGTAAGTTATACCTTCAAAAACTGATAAAAAGTGTTCTTAACTCTCTGGGAAAATTGTATATGAATGCTAAGAAGTGCTTTCCATTCCACTGAGCCACCGAGCAGGTTCCACTAACCCTCATGCTGTCACTTGAAAGATCAGTAATGAAGAGATAACATCAACTGGTTCAAAACCTTCGGTTTAAAGTCATCACTAGTAATACTAGCTTCTCAAAAATCCCTCCAGTACCATAAATAAACACAATGTATACATTGAACATAGACCTTTTCACACATTTTCTTTGAAACACAAATTAACAACTTATTTAATTGTTGTGTGGGTGGGTTGAGGGGAAGAGTCTATCCATCAGAAGGTGGCTATGGAAATTGTCACTTGAAAAAAAGTTTATTGTGTACCTAAGACATTCTGGTCTCTATGTAGAAAACTCTTCTGCCAAAGATGTGTCACAGTCTACAGGAGGAAAAGCACGTGTAAACCACAATGACAATTCAATGTGACATGAACAGTGATAAAAAGGTAGACAGGGTACTGTTAATACTAAAAACAAGATGAACTATGAAGATACAGAGATGGAGTCATCATCAGGGAGGCCTCTGCAGGGGTGTCCGACTCACGCCCCACAGGCACACGATGGGCCCAGGATGGCTATGAATGTGGTCCAACACAAAATCATATATTACTTAAAACGTTTTTTGCTCATCAGTTTTTGTTAGTGTTTGTATATGTAATGGGTGACCCAAGACAACTCTTCTTCTTCCAGTGTGGCCCAGAGATGCCAAAAGGTTAGACACCCCTGAGAGGGAAGATGAACCTGATTGACCAAGGAAGGTGAATATTCCCCAATGAGGGAGAATATTCCTGAGGGAGTCTTTGAGGAATGGGGGGGGGGGTAAGAAGGGACACTGATTTCATGTAACTTGTCATCCCACTTGACACAACCTGGGAAGTTAATTGCAAAAACATGTACTTGTTTCAACACTTTGCCCAGCAAGACTTTTCTTCTGTAATTCAGAGTTCCCCAAAAAAGATGGTCATCCCTCAGGCAGTACTGGAATATAACCCTGCAGACCAGTACAGCTGTGACTTTTGGTAGGTTGTCCTGGGAAAAGGGCTGCTCCAAGGTGGGTATCTAGAAAATACAGCAATCAGTAGTAAAAATAAATAAACAAATCTCCTCTGTAAAGTCCTGAAGGTATTAAAAAAAACAACACCGCACCCCTTGCCCTCCTCTCTACTCACTCACATCCAGCTGAAACAAGAGAAAGGAAGAGTACCACAGGCACTGCAGGTGCAGGAGGGCTGTGCGAACACACAAGCCGCCTTCTACTCTGCACCCCTGCAAGTGGGCCCAGGGTGGCCCCTTGGAGCCAATACCAACCCACCAGAGGGCAGTCCTGGTCATCCACCTGGCTACTAGCTTCAAGGGAAACAGGGAACACCAGCATGAAAACCCAGCCCAATAGATCTTGAGGCTCTTTTCCTCCTTCGAGGCCAGTCACATGTACAGCTGACCATAATCAGACACAGTGACTCTCCACGCCCTGAGTGGTGTGGCACCATCTCTCTGTCTCACTGAGGACGACTGCCCTGATGCACAGGAATGCAATACGAAGCTAAATGCTGAGCCAACAGTCCAGTAAAAATAAAGCCCTAACTGGAAAAATTCCAATACATAAAATCCAGCAAATATCCCCATGCCAGACTCTCACATGTCACTTCTAGTCTCCTAAATCACTATATTAATTTTATTTATTATTTGAGTTCAAATACAAATATGAACCTTGGTTCTCATATAAGAAGCAGCCCCCAATTCTGGGTAGTTACTACAAGGTACGACATTGTCCATCTTGATCATTTATACTAAGAAATGACCTCCAAGCTAGCAACAGCCATTAGGTTAGTATTAATAGGGATGCGCCAGGCACTCCGAGGTGGTAACACCATCTAGTGGAATTAACAGAGCATCTCTAGCGAGCCAAAGCCAATCTTTTGTCAAAAGGGAGTGGAACTGAAACCTCTGGTGCAGTGGGAAGAATACTTTTATACTCCAATTCAGATTATTAATTATAGAAGAAAAAGTCTCAGCTGACTTGATTACATATTAAATTCATAAATTAACCTGTACCTTATTACTGACATTCAAATTAATTGATGTGGTATCCCTAGCCAAACTAAAATTTGTAATTACATTCTACAAATTTAGAGCTTATGCAGCTTCTAAGGACCTTTCAGTTCTGTGATTCTACATTATCTATGATTGTGGAACATTTGTTTCTAATCAGACATGGCTGTTGATGAAACCTCGGTAGAGGCTAGATGATAGGTGACTTTATTAACTCAGTTAACAAATACCTGTTGACTATCTGTGATGTCCTGAGCACAGTTCTAGGCTTTGGGCTGAGTAAATAAGACATAGAGTAAGACACACTCCTGTTCTCTCTGAGTTTAGACTGGTGAGGGTGGCGGCAGACAAGAAACAAGTAAAAATGTTAACAAGGTCAGAGTGACCATAATTTTAAAAGGAAAATGAAAGGGAAGGGCGGGGTTGATTTGGGTGGTGAGAGGTCTCTTGGAAGGAATATTTGAGATCCAAAGAGGAGCTAGTCTTCTCATGATGAAAATTTTTAAACCATTTCAGAACATACATCCAGATGAGCTTTTTTCAAAACTCTTTTGGGACTCCTCCGGTTTCTGCTTTCAGAACCAACATACGGACGCCGTTAAGAAAAGCAAGCGACTCAAAGTGGCATAATCCAGCTTCACTTGGATCCTGGACACCTCTGGAATATTTCTAAAAGTTGTTCCAGTCTCAAAGGGTATTCATTAACCTAACGTTCTGGTCGGGAAATGTGCAATAAGCTCTGAAGAGATTTAAGAACTCTGTGAGGTCCTTTCTTCTTGATGGAAAGTATCTGTAAGAAACACAAACCTTGGCAACTGTGCTGTTCTTATATTGCGAAGGTCCTCTTCCTTCTTCTAGGTAAGGATCTATAAAACAGCAGTGAAAAAGAATTCTGCAAAGGTAGGAGGAAACTGTAGGAAAAGGATAATACTGAGATGAAGGGAAGGGTAAAAGATTAAAAGAACAAAATCTGGAAAATAGCTCCAAAACTTCTTCCCTTATAGTTCAGTTTTCTAGACCTTCGGTTCTCATTAGATCCCTGAGGTTCTCCCCCCATGGGTCCAGCCACCCACTTTCCATCCCTGCTTAGATGAAGGAGTCTGCCAGTGGTAAAACACTGATGTAACTCAGATGTTACACAGTAGCACACAGCCCCACCTCTATGTGTTCTCATCCCACGTGTAAAATTATTTCTCTGAATTCTGTAAGTCAAACCTGTCCCTGAAACATTTTAATTGAAAGCTTGTTTGATATATCCTCAGAGTAAACAAGGTTAAAAGAGATCTCTATTTATCACACCTATTGTTAATAGATCTTGGTATCACGCTGCCTCTATATTTTAAAGTCGTAACTGACCCACACAAACTAGTCTTGCTGGAGCAAATCCAAGGAGAAAAACTGTTTGCTATTGATCACAGAGCATTCAACTAAGTCTGTAAGTAAAGAATCCTGATTTCCGATGCAGGAAAATTCCAAACACCTGAAATTTTTTATTTCATAATCAGTTAAATGACAATGTATCAAAGACTTCTTTATACACATAAAAAGAAATTAAGTCTCTTGTTTCAAAATGGCACCCTGGTAGCATACTTACTTTTATACAGTACTAAGAATACCTTTATATAACTCTATATTAGGTACTTTTATAAATGACACCTCTTATGAGAAAAAATTAAGTATGTCCATTATTTTCAAAAGGTACATAGAGGATCCAAAGAAGTATGAATGAGAAGTATGAATTCTCATAAAAAATGCTTGTTCTGATGTTACCATCAGATTCGGAATTATACATGAGAGAACATAATGATTCACAAAACCATGGTTATCATTAATAATCACAAAATAAGAGAAGCAGATTTCCCTGCCACTTAGGAGAAACTCTATGCTAACACCAGCATATGAATTTTACTGCTTCTGCAATTATTTTTAATTTTACTGTTTTCTTTGCAGAAGTAGATGGTTGGAATCAATTTTAGATTCTAATCCCTGGTCTCTAAGTGGGGCCTTTCATACTCAAGGAACCAAAGTCTCCTTCCTATTACTAAAACGTGGTTTGCAATTGTATTTACCGCATCGCCATTCCTGCCCTTCAGTCAGCTGAGGGCACTTCACGTGTCACAGCGCCTTTTAAACCACAGAAACTTGTCCAGCCCCCCCAAGCTGCTACAAAAATACCTGATTTAAAACTGACAATCCTGCTCAGTACTTCCAAAACCAATGTAAAGTATTATGAAACAAAATATAAACTAAAATCACATATTTAATAACTGCAAATATATTTATTACATTTTACAGATTAGTTAAGTTATATACAAAGTTTTACTATAAAATCCCAATAAATGTTATATTTTACTCACTGGATCTGTAGAAGCCAATTTAGAAGTCTTCTAGTCCCCTAAATTCACCTTCCTTAAATTATAAAAAAATAAAATCTGATAGTTTTGATTTCAAGTTAAAGATGAAGAGGTGCTGTTATTAGATTTCAACACTCAGAAATTTTACCTGTCTGTACAAAGCCTTTCATATGCTACTTTGACACTTAAAGCACCATTGCAAGACTTTAAATGTGTAAATTGTTTGATTAAATTTTCCAAGGATTTTTTTAAGATGGTGGAGGTTTAACTTTGTTCTAACAACTAGGATTGGGATGAAACTAACAAGAATTGCTCTCCTTCAATCCAACTTAAAAATGGTCCCTTCTGTCTCTCTCATCATCCTCTGATCAATTCTTTTAAAGGAGGGTAGGACATGGGAGAATTGTTAACCAAGCTGCTGTTCATTTGATAGTGAGGTTGAGGCTGGAATCCCAAGGGAATAGTTTCCCACAATCCAATTAATGTCAACATATCCTTAAATAGGGCAGAGGTGCTAGACTTCAGAAACACAAAACACAACCTAAATTTCAGACATAAAATAGTAAGTGTACTTCATTCTGTTTTTAAAAGAATGTCTTTGCATTTTCAAAAAGCTTTTTTCAAGGCAAATAATGCCTTCTTCCCACCTGACACAGCTGGTGCCTGGAACCAGCCTGCTTCATAGTGTTATGTTTTCTCTGATTACCTAACGTGGAGGAGCACAAAACACCTTGCCTAAGGGCTCTGAGAAAACTGACCAACTTTTGTGTTGCTGCACTCACTGTGTTAATGTCTGTGTGTGCATACACATATAGACACCAGAGGCAGTCTCAGAGCAAACCAGATAGAAATAAAGTCATAACCAGGTGGATTACTAACTGAGGTAGTAACTCTGCAAGCACTTTTGATGAAAAATCGCCCCCACACTGAAACAAGAATGAAGAGGTCATCTATTCTACTCCTGTTTTCCATTACCTGTGACAGGAGGCACACGGAATAAAAGCAGACCACTAAAGGAGCTGGGTAATTCCCTCGACCTAACAGATGCACACCAGGTAGGGCGACCTAAATAAGCCAAGCACAATCACTGCAAAAACTTGGATTCAAAAGCAAACTTTGGGCTACAGATACTAAGACTTTATGGTTGTTTAATCTACAGTTTTAGCCTTTCCTGAAACTACAGGCCTTGCTTCTCTCATTATTCTTTCTCTCTTTATTGAAATAGAACACAATAAACTTGGATACTGGCTGAAGTCTCTATTTTACATTTCAAACTGGAAAATTCAGAACTGCCCATTTCCAAGTTTATGGTATCATGCAGACAGGTTTGAAAAGTGACAGTGCTGAGGCCGGACATTGATAACACTGATATTCTGCTGAGAGCACATATAACAAAACCAAATTGCTCTGATATCCCCTATCTTCTTCCTAGGAAAAGTCTAGGCTTTTAGTTAAAAATAAATAAATAAATGCCTATGATGTAATTATTACTTTCTGGTGTCTTTTACAATTTCCATCTGTTATGATACAAAAAAACCAGTTAACTGAAAACTACAATAACAAATAACATATACAGAACCCTCTCCAAAAAAGTTTGTACAGAAATTAAATATATTAGATGTTAAACTGTGGCAAAAAGATACAGCTTTCCCAAAGTAACAGAGTACCACACATGGTTTTGTGGCAATCCTTGGAAGTATCTTAGGTAGAACTTAATCTAAAAATAAAAACCCACCACATATTTTTCAGCCCAAGTTATTCTTCGAAGAAAAATAAAAGTGACACAAGATGATGTACCTTAAATTGGTAGCATATATAATATTATTTTCTGAGCCTTAAGGTAGAAGGGCCAAATCACTGAAATAAGAAAATACAGAGAAAACATAAAAGCCCATTAATTTCAGAATGTTAGAGGGCCAAAAAAGAGCCCAAAGTTTTTAAACAGTACACATAATTTAAATTTAAGTGGAAAACGGGCTCTGAACCCTATATTGTTTCCCAAGAGAGTAAGTTTTGAAAGTGCAAAATTACACCTTGAAAGTTTCCCTCTTCACCTCAATAAACAGACAACATCCAAAAACACATTCAACTAAATAAAACGGGAGGATTATAAATCACATGAGCTCATCCTTCATTATCAGGGCTTGGCTTCAACCCTGGACGTTTGAGTGGGATACGTTGCAAAACAGTATTAAACAATGTTGCTGGATCCAAGTCGCACAACCTCTTAAAAAAAAGTCAAAGGACAGCTGCCAATTTTTGTTTTAAAAGTAGGAGTTAGTGTACACTAGGGCCAGAGGATATCAAACCATCTGAACATGGCTGCAAAACATCAAGTCCTTTGAAGCATGTTTTCTGGAGTCTATGAAACATTCTTTCTCTGTGCTCAAATGTCAAGCAATATCCAATAGCATCTTCTGTTTCTTGAATTCGTTTCTGGAACCTGCATCCATCCCGTGCAAATTCCTCCCATGGTCCTTTTCGGTCCTCGTCACCACTTATGTAATATTCAGTAACTTCTTCAAGGAATGTTACCTATGAAGACAAAGACTAATCACTCTCTAAGATCTTATAATCATCATTGAGGTAATTAACCATTTTTGCTACTAATTCTTTATAGTATCAGGTCTCAAGTATAAAAGGAAGTTAAAAAAAGAATGAGTGCTGACTGACTAGATGGCATCTGAATAAAAAACAGTGGGCATCTTGTCACCTACCCTCCCCCTTTTTGGTTTTTGATGTCAACAAAATGAATACAGATGAGGAACTGTGATTTTATGTTATTAATCCTTATTTTTTAAAAATCCTTAGTGAAATATAATTCTGTGATACTCCTCTTCCAACATAACAAATATTTCCAAACAAAAGATTTCAAAAATATACACCTGGAAGGCAATCCTTTTATTAAGAGAGAAACATCAATCAGTTGCCTCTTGCACGCCCCCAACTGAGTACCTGGCTGCAACCCAGGCCTGTGCCCTGACTGGGTATCTGAACCTGGGACCTTTCCACCTTTCTGGTTTGCAAGACAACGCCCAATCCATTCAGCCACACCAGTCAGGGCAATATTATTCTTATATTATTACTTTTGTAATCAGAATACAGAAGAGGGATTTACTTTACAAACAAAGTGCAGCAAAATTAACATATCTTTAAGGCTATGTTACTACAAGAGACTTTGTAGTTAAGATAAAAATCCTCCTTGTAGTCCTCCTCAATATGCTATCACCATGTATGTATTCATAAGTGTGAATATTATCATATACATGATCACATTATCAGCCCTGAAAGTCCCTGTCAATTACTACTTAATTTCTAATATAGAAGTTTCTTTGTAAGATAGCAAACTCCAAGAGTAAATAGGTACTTGCTTTTAAAGTTTGTTCAATAGTTACATCAGCTAATCCCACTGTGGCCTACCACTTTCATTGCCTTTACATCAGGCCAACAAATGCCCCTGAGGACAATTAGTAGGTATGTAAGTAAACCTTTACTATGTATTGCATTCTAGTGTCACTTATTCATTGTCACTAAAATAAATAATAACAACATTTACATAGTGTTTACCATATACCAGGCTCTTTTCAAAGCACTTTATAATTTTTATCTCATTTAATCCTCGTATCAACCGTATGGGGCACTATCGTCATCTCCATTGTACAGATAAGGAAACAGATATGGAGAGGTGATGTGACTTCTTCAAATCACACAGCTTCTATATAGTATAATCAGGATTCAAACCCTGAGTCTGGCTCCACAATCTGTACCATGTTATGCATTTTAAACTCAGATCTGACAGTTTCATTTAAGAATTTGGCAGTACTGATTATTCCCATATACCTAAAAATGGCAAGTAGTTGAAGGCTATCAAATAATTTGACCATATTTTAGACACAATCTTTTATACAGGTTGCTTCTAGTTCAGTCAATAGTCTCAAACCTAGTTGACTCATCACATTTTTACTCAATGAGTAAGCTAAAATGAGACATGCAGCTGGCTTGATGTCCCTGAACAATAAGAGCTACCATTTAAAGGTAAAGGCAATGGATTATGAGTTTTATTTACTCATCTCATTTGAATTATGCAATAACTCATATGGTATTATTATTATTCCCATCAGATAAATGAGTGATTCAAGGCCATGAGAGGTCAAGTTACTTCCCAGGTTTGGCTGTATTCCCAAACCTCTTGGACCTAACCACTCAGAGTGGGAAACATAGGTCTTCAGGTGTCAAGTGCTCATTCCATTTCCAGACAATTTCCTAGCTAATCATTATATAAGTCATTGTGTTAGTAGCCCCTTAAAAAGATAGACAAAAAGCTCTTTTATGATGACATTTACAGAACTGTAAACTAAAAGTTAATTTTTAATATGACTTATTTTGCATCTATAGGTAAGATATAAGATTACCACATTTAAAGATATTTTCTACCCCAAGAATAGTTTCACAGTATTAAACCAGACATCTGGAACCAATGGATGAGAGTACTGTCCACTGGACACTCCCTGATATTGCCAAATCTGAGGTCAATAATAATTTATCCACTCCCTTCTCTGTCCAAATAAAGGTACAGGAACTAAAGAAACTTTGTCTCAATTAATAAGAGATATCCTGTGTGTTTGGGGAGGATTTCTCTCCCATTAATAACTTTAGCTGAATAAACAATGGAGAAAACAAAAAAGCAACTCAAAAGACTGCCAAAATAAAGTTAACCTGACAATGTGTTGAATGATAAAATACTTCATAAAGTTTTAAGACTAGCCTGGAGGCCTCCCGGTGCTTACCACAGGCTGTGTTCTTACACTGCCTATACAGAAAGAGGAGGCAGAGCAAACCCACCCCATATACACCTCAGCCCAGGCCCTTTGCCTGGTCTGTATTGTGAACGGGGGAACCTGGAGTAAAAGTAAAAAAAAAAAAAAAAAAAAAAGACAGACTAGCCTGGAAATCCAAAGCAACTACTTAAGATAAACCAAATTAAGCTGATCATCATTGTTTTATGATTATTAACCTGTAGTTGGCAAATGATAACTAGTACTACATTCTTTTTTTTCTCTTTATTCCCCTCTGCCCTGTACTCCCCCTCCCATCATTCCCCCACCTTAGTTCATGTCCAGGGGCTGTAGTACTGCATTCTTAAAGAGGCAATACTGTTTTCTGTATTGTTTTGACCAGCAAAATCAAAATCATGTACCTGTCATACAGAGTTTTTAATACTCAAATTATTTCCTTTCATGGCAAAACCAAATAAATCTGACTTGCTTCCTGGTGCCACCATCCTTCTAGGTTCAAATGGACAGGAATGAAGACACTTATTACGATATCACATTTAACAACATTTTAAAATTCTGTGGATATACTAGGACCTTCCCAACCTCCAGAAAAATTAAATCATAACCAAGGTTTAATTTTTCTGTTCCTTAAAAAAGAGTGAAAAGTTGAAGCTTGTAGGCATACTGCTCAGAGTTGCCAACTCAAACAAAACTGGCACTTTCCTGCTACCATGTACACACTGGCATTTTCTATTTAGACAGGGACAACACTCTACTTGAGGGGGGAAAAGAGGGTCACTTTTCAATCCAAGGATATGGACTTAAGAAGCTTAGAGGTCTTCTTCAAACATATGTGCTATTATGCCTCCAGAAAAGTCATGCCACCATATTTAACCATATCAAAACAATCTACAAATGATCAAGTAAAAGACACAAACATAAAAATATACAAAAGAAGGAGAAACAAACAAACCTTTTTCCTCTTGATATGTGTGTGTCTTTCTCCAGACAAAGCCCCACCCTGTACCACGTCTGGAAATTCACTGTCTCGGCTCCCTAACTGTTGCACCTTACAGGAAAGTAAGGTATGACACTCAGACATGGCTACAACGGGCTCAGATGGCCTCTCTGAGTCATGACAGCCTTTCCAATTTTTCCCTGAGGTTTGAAAAGGAGCCTTAAAATTTAAAAGGTTGTAGGGGTCATCCGAATTACAGAAAGAGTTCCACAGTTTGAGGCTCTCTGCTTCATCTGCACTAGATTCCCAGTCATCTTCCTCCCCAGAATTATGGTCAGGAGACTCAGGAAGTCTTCCAGTCTGGAGAGAATTCTCTAGGTCAGACTTGTCAGACACATCCTTCTCTGAGTCGCAAGGGTCTGGAGGAACAATTCTGGCAGCAGTCTGAATCGCTGCTGTAAAGTTTTGGGGATTGTAAGGATCTACACTGTAGAAAGAGTTCCAAAGGTGAAGCCCTTCAGAGTCTTGTTCAAGGTCTGATTCTGAGAGTGAGCTATCACTATCAAAACCATCATCCTCAGCTTCCTCATTCCAGTCCTCACCTCCTGACTCAGAACTTGTTTCGAGGTCACTGGACGCACCTCCTAAAATGTAATCTATCAGTTTGTTACTACACGCTGGTCTGGCAGAAATGGGAAGATCGTTTTCTATGCCTGAGGAGTCGACTACACTTATGTGGTCCTCCCCAGGCTCTCTTTCCATAGGTACCTCACAAGACGGACAGCTTTCCGAAGGGCCCTGTTTTCCCAAAGCAAGAGGAACCTCTTGAGTCAATTCTCTTTTTTCTTCTGTGGATTCCTGGGCAGTTCCTGGAATGGCTCCAGCAGGGGGGACGCTCTGTGCCGGACTACCTCTGCAGGGCTTCGGATCCATCCGGAGAAAGTTGTGTTCCTCTTCCAGGCTGTGGTAACCATGATCCTGGTCGGGGGTGGGTAACGCTTGCCCCTTGTTAGCCTGCTGAAGGAATTCGAGCCGTTTCGTGCGAATGTGGTGAATTTCTGGCAGGCCTTCTCTAGAAAGAGGTGGGCATCCCTGCCAGGAGCTAGTGATCTCTGCATTCAGTGGCTGGGGTTGAGAATGGTCCTCAGGCAAACAGCTGCTTTCTGGGCTTACTGTCTGGAAATCAACTAGCTCGCCACCTCCGATGCGCTTCTGAGAGCTAAGCTCTACCCGAGGATGGCAGTCCAGATAAGAGGGGTTCAGCAAATAGGAGACGGCGCTGAAACTGCTTAAGCGCTGAATGTTGGGAGGCCAGGAGGAGGAAAGGCTAAGTTTCCGGTCACAGAACAGCCTGGCGTGCAGGCCACTCGGCAACAGCTCCACTCCCCACAGCTGCTGCTCAAAGAGAAAGCGCTGGGCCGCAGAGTCCGGGGCTCTTCCCTGGGCTTTCAGTTCCAATTCTAGATCGGAGGATGGGCACTGCCAGTGGAAACTCTCCTCTACCCAGCCCAGAAGGCTGGCAGCAGAGTCGGCGGAGGGGTCCTGCTGCGCCGAACTCAGAGGTTTCTGCGCCGCAGGGGCGGCCCGCTCCTCCCGAGCCCTCAGGGCTCTCAGGGCGCTGAAGCCTCCAGCGAAATCCAGCCATCTGGTCGGAATCATGCCACCCAAAAGCTGGCTCCACATCAGCAGTTTCTGAAGAAGGCTGGGAAGCGGCGCGACGAGCTGGGAAAGCAGCTTCATCCAGGTGCTGGTCCGAGCCTCAGGCCGGGCAGAGCAAACTGGCTTATGGTCCCGGGGGGGCTCTGCAGCAGGCGGCGTCGGGAACCTGCCGGTGCCAGGTGGCGGGGGCCCAAGGAAGACGGGCAGCCGGAACAGAGCGCCCGCTCGGGCCGCCGGCCTCCCCCGCGGCAGGTCCGCTCCCGACTCCATTGCCCCTGCTCTTGCCAGCCTATGGCGCGGTGCGCAGAGTAGGCAGCTGGGCCTCGCACGGGATCCGGAGAGGCCTAAGCGGTCTCGGCCTCACCTTGCGGACGAATCGGCGCCCCAAGTCGGTCCCCGGGCCAGCAGAAGAGCCACAGAAGGCAGCGGCTTCGGCTTTGGTCAGCAAACCACAGTCCGGAAAGGCAGGCGCAGAACGTGGTGGCAGCGACGACACCCATTCCGGCGGGGAAGAGGCGCCCTAATCCGCTCGAGGCCTCTCCACCATACAGAGGAGATCTCTCACAGCAGCAGCGTGACTTTCCGCCAGAAACAGTCCGTTAAAAAGCCCCTCACTGCGCGCCCCGGAAAGGCTGGGCGGCCGCGCAGGCAACAGGCGCGGGGACAAACCCAGTTCAAAATGGCTGCAGGGCCAGCGCCGAGGCCGGACAGCAGGCAACCGGATGCGGGAACCAGGACACGGCCGCAACACCGCCAGCTCTGCGCCACTGAACGTCCCTCACAGAGCCCAGCGGGCGGGCCCTTTGCGCTCTTCCGGGTGGGCGGTGGCTGCGTGGCCTTGACAGGGTCCCTGTCGGCTTCCTTACCCTCGGTAGACGGGCTTGTGCGAGGAAGGTTGCATCAGCCAGGCCTGGGCTTTGCGCGTGCGCAGTTGCTTCTCCGTGGACTTCTAGGAGACCGCTCCCTCCCCCCGCCCTCGAGGCGAAAGTGAGTGTTTCAGATAACTCGAGAGGTTCTCGGAACCCTTTTATGGGCGTAATGCACGCGCCAGTGTACACACTTAGTTTAGAGTTTCATAGATCGGGGTTCAGTGCTAAATCGTCACCCGAGATCTGAGTTTAATAAGAGTTGGACAATGCTGTGTAAATATACCTCTAACATAGTGTTAAGACACGAATAACCTGGAGTGAATAATAACAGAAGTGAAAAAACACAAGTGAAAAGTTAATTTAGGATTTCTAAGTCACTATCTTCGCCTGGAACGTAGCTTTGAGGTTCTTCAGCGTCCAGTCCACATATACCGACCCCCTCACCCCCAAGGAAATGTACATTCTTGTTTCTCAGGTGGGTCTCTATTAGACTATCTTTTTTCAACGGGGCAAACTGAAATCACCAAGGAAACATAGTCCTCAGAACTGTTTAATCTGTTTAATACTTCCCAGCAGGCAATGCCTTCAAATCATATTTATATCCTGAGCCCCCAGAACTACAGGATACAACATCCAAAGAAGAAAGCACAGACGTTTGAAAAAAATTTGTCTAATAATTTTAGCTGCTATATTTGATTCTCTCGGGAGTTTGGTCTTAGTTCATTTCCTTATTCCTGCTAAAATGTTCTAGTTGACACCCTTAAAGTCAAGTATCTATTACAGAAGGAGGGCAGCAGTTGTGAGCACTAGGGACAGCGGGAAGAGCTTTCAGAAGCCAGGAGAAGCCCCGTTTCTCCTGCTTTGTTGGGACTGCTCAACGAACTTCTTTCTTCCCAACTTCTTTCTTCTTTCTTCCCAACTTCTTCTTTCTTCTCAACTTCTTTCTAGAAAACTAAGAGGTCCTCATTTCTATGGTTTATATCGTATTATTATATATTATTCATATCTCTGGAAATATCTCATTTTCAGTCCTAAGAACTTCAGAAAGCTAGATTAGTAATACGAGTCAGTTTAATAAAAAAAAGAAAAATCCAAATATGCACGTTAACAACTCAGAAACCTCAGTTTCTATGATTGAGAAGTGAGGCTAATAATTCCTCTTTCAATGGGTTGATGAGAGAACTAAATTCTTAATAGAGAGCCTAGCCTAGATACAGTAGAGGAACAAACACCATTTAATATTTGTTATTTATCAGCTAATAATTGTTTCCCATTGCCTACAAAATACAGACTCTATACAGACTCCTCCTACTATACTCTTCCAGCCTATACATTTATTCCCTATCTTTAGCTCTTTTCCCCACAGTGTTCT
>VMDR010021180.1:0-17018 GCA_007922815.1 Macrotus californicus | reverse complement strand
TAACCTTTGGCATTTTAATTATGATGTGTCTTGGGTCCTCTTCGGTCCTCTTTGGGTCCAACTTGTTTGGGACTCTGTGCTTCCTGGACTTGTATGTGTATTTCCTTTGGCAGATTAGGGAAGTTTTCTTTCATTATTTTTTCAAATAGGTTTTCAATTTCTTTCTCTTTCTCTTCTCCTTCTAGCATCCCTATGATTCAGGTGTTGATATATTTGGAGATGTCCCAGAGACACCTTATATTATTCTCATTTTTTTAAAATTCTTTTTTCTTCTTGCTGTTCTGGTTGAATGCTTACTTCTTCGTTATGTTCCAAATTGTTGATTTGAATCCCAGCTTCATCCCGTCTTCTGTTGGTTCCCTGCAAATTTTTCTTTATTTCAATTAGTATCACTTTTATTTCTGATTATATTATTTTTATGCTGTTGGAATACCCACTGAGCTCCTTGAGCATCCTGATAACTAGTGTTTTGAACTCTGCATTTGATAGGTTGTTATCTCTGTTTTGTTTAGTTCTTTTTCTGGAGTTTTGTTCTGTTCTTTCATTTGGGTGATGTTTCTATGTCTTCTTATTTTGGCAACTTCCCTATGTTTGATTCTGTGTATTAGGTAGAGCTACTTTGACTGCCTGTCTTAGTAGTGGTGCCTGTTGTAGAAAAGGCACCTGTAAATTATGTGGGGTGGAGCTTTAGGTACTTGGCAGGGCAGGACAACCTGCTTCACTACTTTGTGGCTCTGTGTGGGAGGAAAGCTCGAAAAGGGGTCAGTGCTGCTGCCTGGCTTCTGGAGGTTTGCCTGGCACTTGCCCTGTGCAGCTGGCCCTTCCAGCTGTCGTCCTGGTACTGAATCCCAGAGGGGGCGGGTCTGTATATGTTTTAAGTTCATGAAGGCCCTTTAAGATGAGTTTTCTGAAAATCTGGCAGTTTCTTCTGCCTCCCCAACCCCCACTGGTTTTTATAGCCAGAAGTTATGGGGATTTATCTCCCTGGCGCTGGAACCCTGGGCTGTGTGGTCTGGCCTGGGGCTGGGATTGCTCATTCCCAGGGTATCCCTTCCAGTTTTTATCCAACACACATGAAGGTGGGACCGCCCCTTCCACTGCCTCCCTGTGGCATACCTCATCTCTGGGGCACACCATGTCTCCTCCCTCCTTCCCGTCTGGATGAATGTGACTTGTTCACATCCTTGGTTGTTGGACTTCCAGACAGCTCGATTTTCTGATGGTTCTAGGTGTTGTTTGTTTTGAGGTCTAGTTGTAATTCTTTCTGTGGTTATATGAAGAGGCAAAGCACACTTACCTATGCTTCCATCTTGACCGGAGGTCTGGACTTACGGATTTTCATTGATTCAGTGTCTCCGCTGAAATCATTCTTTGATGCTTAAAATGTCATAACTTTGGCCACTGAAGAACTTTTTTGCTTCCTAATACAAAAAGATGACATACTGCCCTGATTGGTATGGCTCATTGGATTGGACGTCATCTCACAGCCTGAAAGGTTGCTATTTGATTCCCTGTCAAGGCACGTACCTGGGTTTTGGGCCAGGTCCCCTGTTGTGGGTGTGAGAGCAGCAGCCAATCGATGTTTCTCTTTCTTCCTCCCTTCTCCTCTCTAAAAATAAGTAAAATGTTAAAAAAAGATGACACTTACCCTGCTACCTTTTTGTGTCAAGCTAGAGTCTTTGGTTCTATTTAAAATCAGTCTGAGTCCAGTCAGTGGAAAGAAACTACAGTGATAAGTGGGAATGTTAATGTAAAGAATGATAAATTCTAACAGGAGGTTACCGTAACGACGGATTGTCTAGTAAGAAATAAAGAGAGCTCTAAAGACTATAAACAGAAACAATAAAGTAAATAGAGAAAAAGATACAGGGAAGTCATTAACCCCAAGGCTGAGATAGAGTTTCCAAGAAACAAAGAGGTCATCCCCCTTGCGGGGCTGAGATCCAGCCCTTGCTGGAGAGGGCATAGCCCTGGTAGAGAAGCCATTGTGCTTGCTGCATGCTGCTGAAAATCTGCTCTCTTAAACTTGTTGGAGATCTGCCTTCCAGGACGCCCAAAAAAGCTGTTCAGGGAAAGTGCCTCAGTAGAGGCCCTCTGCCACAAAAGCACCTGGGTGTGAGAATACTAGGGAGGCTGCTGGCTGCTGTGCACTGTGGACACTGCAGAAGCGGAGTGCACTGAATCTAGTGGTGGAGAAGTTGTATAGCAGGCCCTTGAATAATGTTTTGTTCAACATTCATTTTCCTGTAAAATTGGTGAGATGCCCTAGGAACTTAACTCTTGTTTATATCAGTTAGTCAATGGTAAAAAAAATTTTTGTCATACATAGTTCTGTAGTTCCAAGAACCCATCAACAGCATTAAATGAGGACTTTACTGTACATTCCTTAGGAGCCAGAAGCACTTTGCTAGAAAACCACTGGTAGGGGATGGGGAGAAGGGGAGTCTGTGGGGGGAGCTGCCGACCAGTGCACTGCAAGAGCCCCTCAGCAGAGAAGCTAGAGTCTGAGGAGGAGATGCACGTTCTGCAGAAGGCTACCAAGTGAGCACACTGGAACCAGGAAACACGACCCCTTTCCTTTGGCAGTTTCTGAATAATGTTTCTCTCCAGTGTCCTTTGGAAAGAAATTTACTGCTAGCTGGCACAGGAAAAAAAATATTGGAAGAGCCTAGATCCATTGTTACAAAGTAGTCTAAGAGGTTAAATTTGGTGCCAAGCAGCACTAAATCTGTAACCAGCCATGGCCTTCTCATTTGATAAGCAGCTCCCATATGCACTATTCTACATACATTTAAACGCTTGTGCAATGGTGTAACAAACAAGTAGAAAATATGCAAATTCTGCCCACTAGGGGGGGTTTGTCTTCTACAGCTGTCCTTCACTGAGGCACTTCAATGGGCCTTTAATTGCTGTAGCTGTCCACCTGCAGGTGGTCCAGGCATACTGTGCAGACCCATCTGTAATCCAGGCTTGTGTTTTCTGCTTCAGTTATCTAGCTATAAGGAACACCCCAGGAGGCCATAGACATGGATCAAGGCGGGTAAATCAATAGCTGGTGTCGAGAGAATCTGAGCCGCCTGCTCATATAGCTCATCCCTTCCAGACTTTTCTTTTTTTGTTGTTTTTATCCTTACCTTAGGATATGGTCACTGATTTTGGAAAGAGGGGAAGGGAGGGTGAGACAGATGGAAAGAAACATTGATTGGTTGCCTTCTCAACCTAGGCATGTGCCCTGACTGGGAAATCGAATCCACTACCCTTTGGTTTACAGGATGATGCTCCAACTAACTGAGCCACACTGGCCAGGGCTACCTTCCAGACATTTCTGAGCTTAATGTCTTATAAACCATGTCCATTTGATGATAGATTGCTGCTACTCATGCCCAACCTATTGCTGAATAGTTCAGACAGCACTAAGTTTGTGATGGGAAGCTCAGACCACATGATCACCTGATGTCCCATCATTTGATGTTCAGTCTCTACCTGGGCTGAATAGCAAAGCCAGAAACTGCTTCTAAAAGGAAGATAGTTACCTACAGAAAAGGGTATAAATTTGCTTCAGAGTTCTAGATATTTGCACTACAGTTTTCTTTCCCATTGGTGTTTCCCAGAGGCTCCATGTACTCATGAAATCTAGAATCTCTAGGAAGTACACTCATATGAATGACTTTGGTTTAGTCTGGTACCCGCCTCCCTTGGTTTAACACCCTCAGAAAATCTCCCACATGTGTTCCCCAGGTTTCTGCAGGTACGTATTAGCAAAGTTTTACAGTTCTCTTCGTATGAGTTATTTCTTCCTGTGTGTACCTGTTCCCTTGGAACATGCTGAGCTGTGACTCTAATTGTGGGTGGCACAGGGGATGGTGGTGGTAGGTCCTAAAGAAAATGCGCCTCCCCTTTCAGTGTATCTGTTGTTACGGGGCTTTCAGGCTGAGGAAGGCTAGTCTCCTCAGACACTGGAAGGCAGGCTTCTTCCCCTGCAAGGGAGAGTCGAAGTGACCTGGGGCTTTCAGACGGTCCGTTTCATTAGGGTCCAACCAGATGTCTTCTTTCCACACTTCGGAATGCCATTCTTTAACAGTCCCTGACTTTCATATGAGAAACTTGGTGGGACGATAAATTTAACTGTTGTTTGTAATCAGCAAGTCACACAATTAAGTTCTGTGTACGAGTTTCAGCCCTATTTTACCCCAAAATAAGAGCTTCATTTACAGCTGTCACAGAAGCTCTCTGGTTCTCAGACTGTGACGTGTGCTGAGGGTCAGTGAACCCAAGCTTGTTGTTTTCTTTTTGTAAATGCTCAAGTGAAGTGAAAAGAACGCAGTCAACACTGCCCCCCTAACGCCGTCACTGCTGCCACGGTGGCCAGGTGCGGCAGCCACTTGGGCTCTCAAGCACGTGCTTGACTTAGCGCGTGCTCGTAGTTGGCACAGGGGACTGCTTCATTTGTTGTGATGGAGTCTGAGAAGTACATCCCTGTGGTATCTAATAGGAAGGTCTGTGATTCTGTCACATAGCTTGTCATGTTACAGAACCAGAGGATAAAGTTAGTGCACAATTGCCAAGAAACACAGTTGTTTGGCTGTAATACCAGGTACCAAAGTCCTCTGAAAACCTTTTCGTTCGGTTTCCCCCACATTCTCTTCAATGGTCCTGTTCCATCCCACTTTCTTAGTAGTATTTTACTTTTCCAGTCTATTCAAATGGATCTGTTGTTTTTTTTTCTTAAGATCTTACTTATTTTTTAGAGAGAGAGGAAAGGAAAGAGAGGGAGAGAAACATCAATGTATTCAATTGCAGTTATACAAAATTATATTAGTTTAGGTATACTAAACAGTGATTAGAAATTTATACAACTTACAAAGTGATCACCCTGATAAATCTAGTACCCATCTGATGGGATATTATTGACTATATTCCCTGTGCTGTACTTTACATCCCCATGACTGTTCTGTAACTAACAATCTGTACTTCTTAATCCCTTTCCTTTTTCACTTAGCTCCCAACCCCTCTCCCCTCTGGCAACCTTCAAAATATTCTCTGTATCTATGAGTCTCTTTCTGGTCTCCTGTTTGTTTTGTTTTTTAGATTCTACATATATGTGAAATCAAAGGCATTTCTCTTTCTCTGTCTGACTTATTTCACCCAGCACAATACCCTCTAGGTCTACCCATGTTTTGCAGATGGCAAGATTCCATTCTTTTTAAAAAATTTTTTAAGCTATTTTATTTATTTATTTATTTACTCTTTATTGTATTATTTTTCCATTACCATTTAGTCCCCTTATACTCCTTTCATTTTTTTTTCATGGCTCAGTCATGTCCTATTTTATATATGCACCGTTTCTTATTTATCTGTTGATGAACACTTAGGTTGCTTCCATATCTTGGCTATTGTAAATAATGCTATAGTGAACATATGGATGCATATATCTTTTTTTTTTTTAAGATTTTTTTTTTAAGTTCTTTTTATTTATTTGTTTTTAGAGGGGGGGGGGAAGCAGGGAGAGAAACATCAGTGTGTGGTTGCTTCTTGAGGGCCCCCCACTGGGGACCTGGCCAGCAACCCAGGCATGTGCCCTAGACAGGGAATCTAACCGGCGACCCCTTGGGTCACAAGCCAGCGCTCAATCCACTGAGCCACACCAGCCGGGGCTCTTTTTTTTAAGATTTTTAAAAAGATTTTATTTATTTATTGTTAGAGATGAGGGATGAGAAAGAGGGAGAGAAACATCAGTGTGTGGTTGCCTCTCATGCACCCTCTAGTGGGTACCTGGCTCACAACCCAGGCACGAGGTGTGACTGGGAATCCAACCAGCAATCCTTTGGTTTGCAGGCTGGCACTCAGTCCACTGAGCCACATCAGCCAGGGATGCATATGTTTTTTTGATTTAATGTTCTGGGTTTCTTCATATAAATACCCAGAAGTAGAATTACTGGGTCCTTCATTGTCTCTTGTTAATAGCCTTTGTTTTAAAGTCTATTTTGTCTAGTATAAGTATTGCTACCCAGTTGTTTTTTTCTGTTTCCATTTTCATGAAATATCTTTCTCTATCCCTTTGATTTCAGTCTGTATGCGTCTTTCAATCTAAAGTGAGTCTCTTGTACATAGCATAAATAAAAGGTCTTATTTTGTTATCCATTCAGCCATTGCGTGTCTTTTGATTTTAATCCATTTTCATTTATTTGTATTTTTTAGCCCCCCCTCCCCTCTCCCCGCCACCACTTTGAAGAAAATCCTTTAACATTTCTTGTATTATTGGTTTGGTGGTGATGAACTCCTTCAACTTTTTCTTCTCTGGGAAGCTCTTTATCTGTCCTTTTATTTATTTATTTTTAATTGATTTTAGAGAGAGGGAAACATTGATTTGTTGTTCCACTTATTTATGCATTTATGGTTGATTCTTTTTTAAGTATATTTTATTGATTATGATATTAGAGTTGTCCCAATTTTTTTCTCCCCTTTCTCCCCACTCTGCCCTGTACCACCCCCCACCCTCCAGCACTCCTCCACCCTTAGTTCATGTCCATGGGTTGTACGTATAAGTTCTTTGGCTTCTCCATTTCCTATACTATTCTTAATCTCCCCCTGTCTATTTTATGCCTAGCAGTTATGCTTCTTACTTCCTGTACCTTCCCCATCTTCTCCCCCCCTCCTTCTCCCTGTCCCCTTCCCTACTGTAACCCTCCATGTGATCTCCATTTCTGTCATTCTGTTCCTGTTCTAGTTGTTTGCTTAGTTGTTGTTTTTTTTAATTTTATTTGTTTATTTTTAGAGAGGGGGAAAGGGAGGGAGAAAGAGGGGGAGAGAAACATCAGTGTGTGGTTGCCTCTAATGCTCCTCCTAGTGGAGACCCAGCTCACAACCCAGGCATGTGCCCTGACTCAGAATGGAACTGGCAACCTCCTGCTTCTCAGTCTGGCACTCAATCCACCGAGCCACGCTTACCAGGGCTGTTTGCTTAGTTTTTGTTTTTGATTTTTCGGTTCAGTTGTTGATCGTTGTATTTGTTGATATTTTACTGTTCATAGTTTTTGATCTTCTATTTTGTAAATAGTCCTTTAACATTTCATATAATAAGGGCTTGGTGATGATGAACTCCTTGAACTTGACCTTATCTGGGAAGTACTTTGTCTGTCCTTCCATTCTAAATGATAGCTTTGCTGGATACAGTAATCTTGGATGGAGGTCCTTGCCTTTCATGACTTGGAATACTTCTTGCCAGCTCCTTCTTGCCTGCAAGGTTTCTTTGGAGAAGTCAGCTGATAGCCTTATGGGCACTCCTTTTCTCTTGCTGCTTTTAAGATTCTCACTTTGTCTTTAACGTTTGGCATTTTAATTGTGACGTGTCTTGGTGTGAGCCTCTTTGGGGTTCATCTTGTTGGGACTCTCCGTGCTTCCTGGACTTATATGTGTGTTTCCTTAATCAGGTTAGGGAAGTTTTCCCTCATCATTTTTTATTCCAGTTCAATTCAGCATAGTTCAGGTAGGGTTAATTCTTTTCTCTCTTTTCCTTCCAGGACTCCCATGATGCAAATGTTGTTACCCTTTAAGGTGTCACAGTGGCTCCTTAAATTGTCTTCATAATTTTGGATTCTTTTTTTCTTTTTGCTGTTCTGATTGGGTATTTTCTGCTTCTTTATTTCCTAAACACTGATTTGATCCTCTGTTTCATATATTCTACTGTTGATACCCTGTTATGTATTCTTCATTTCTGACTTTTTTAATGGTTTTCTATCTCCATTTTCATGTTTCTTACCCATTGCCTACAAAAGTTATTTTTAAACACTTTTTTAGGTTATTAAAATGTTTATTGTATTGCATTTATGAAGAAAACAGACAATGCATTCAGTAGATAGACTAAAAATGTATTCAGGGTTTTATTTTTAAATGTCAGCAAAAAGAAATTCCTTAGTGAGATCATGGCAGTTTGACAGTATTGTGCTTAAGTTTAATAAAGGCACATGGGGTACTTGGATGATCAGATTCTACAGCTACCTCTTTCTATGCCTTCTAAATCATCAGGCTCCTTAAATGATGGGAAAGCTCTTATTTCATGAGAAACAGTTCCAAAATGAAGTTATTTCTCCTACTAAAAAGTTCTTTTCATGTCAATTGTTAAAATGGGGCCTTCTGTTTGTTTTGGTTATTTCACCTTAATATCATCATCAGAATTCCTGTAATTCCACAATTGTGATTTAAACACTTTTTATCCAGAAAGTTACATTACACTTTTCTTTAGAAAAATATGCCTCACAAAACCAGTTTGCAAAGAGAAACAAGGGTGAGTTTTAATCAAACTTTTTTTTAATCTCTTTTATAAACTATCCCATCCACAGTACTGTCACTTTCTGTGGGGTGGCGTATTGACTTGAGTGTTCAAGTACTGAAGCGAAAACATCAGCTTTTTTGGGGGGAATATACAGGAGTACGACTAGCTTACCTTTATTCTATAAAATCGACCATAGATGAGTATTACTTTAAAGACAGTTCTACTGATAAGACCAAATTAATGCAGAAGTGGGATGTAAGAAACAGTTATTTCCAAAACATATATCCTTGGCAAGTGTGTAACCTCTTTGTGTCTCAGCTTCCCGACTAAGAAAGTCAAGATAATAATAGTATTACACATAGAGTTTTAGTGGGGACCAAAGGAATTAAAGAGTTTTGAG
Organism: Macrotus californicus; assembly: GCA_007922815.1. NCBI lineage: Eukaryota > Metazoa > Chordata > Mammalia > Chiroptera > Phyllostomidae > Macrotus > Macrotus californicus. Next base: position 8,346 of record VMDR010021180.1, on the reverse strand, counting down.
AACAAAGTCTTGTACTTACGAAGAACTTCTGTTAGGCTGTTACTGTTTTCTTTTTTTCTTAATTTTTTTTATTATTGTTGTTCAAGTACAGTTGTCTCTATTTTCACCCTACCACAGCCTCCTGCCCCACCCATCCCCGGCCGATACTATTTTCATCCTCTTCATTATTACACTGTAATAATGAAAATTGTAATAATGGTTTAAATACAGAGATTGACATCATTGTTTTTTCTTCTTTTCAGATGACCTGTGTAGAAAAAGTAGGAACAGATGAGAAAATGCTTATGAAGGTCTTTCGCTGTTTGGGAAGTTGGTTTAACTTAGGCGTTCTGGATAGTAACTTCATGGCTAACAATAAGTTATTAGCGCTCCTTTTTGAGGTTTTGGTAAGTAATGACTTCATTACAGAAGTATTTCTGCCACATAGTCCCAGGAACTAACCTTCAGTGACATAACGGTGTTTTCACATTTCTGTGTGTATACCAGGAAAGCAGCAGTGTCCCTTTGTTGCCAGGTCCTTAGGAAAGTATTCATTTTGATGTTCAAAGTGGAATGTAGTTAGGTTTAATAGGAAAGCAATCTTATGTGTAGATCAGTTACTTACATATTAAAATTCAAGTAACAAAACACCATTGGTCTCTTTTTCCTTGTTTTAGAAATATAAAGTTGTGTTTCTAATGTTCATTTTTATCTAATAAAAATAATATTCTTTATTTTTATTTATTTATACTTTTAACAAAGATTTTATTTATTTACTTTTACTATGCTTCTGGATTGGATTAACTGGTTTTTGAGCCTCCTGAAATACCTTCCTCAGAAAGATATGTAGGAATTAAACTGTTTTTTGGATGCTTGAGAAATATTTTTATTTTGCTTTCATTCTTACTTTGGTTTAGCTGGGCAGAGAGTTAGTTCCATATTCTTTCCCTTCAAAATTTTCAAGGCCTCTTATATACTGGCAGACATTATTGCTAACGAGAAGCTGGATAACTGTCTGATTTTTGTAACTTTCTGAGTTACCTTCTCTCTAGAAGCTTTGAGAACCTCTTTCACTTTGATATTCTGAAATGTCACATTGAGGTGCTATATATGGGTCCATGATACTTGCTGGACCCTTTCATTTTAGATTGCACTGTAATGTCAGAAAAAGGATGGGAAAATATCCAGAGACTAAAATAGGGCAGGGAGCCCTTGGCCAGGTAGCTCAGTTGGTTGGAGCATCATCCTGATATTCCAAGATTGTGGGTTCGATCCCCAGACAAGGCACATACAAGAATCAGCCAATGAATGCATAAGTAAGTGGGACAACAAATCGAATTTTCTCTCTCTCTGTCTCTCTCTCCCTTCCTCTCTCTAAAATCAACTTTAAACATTTTTTTTTAAAAAAAGGTCAGGGAACACACATGACATTCCATTTGGAGAGACTGATATTGAAAAGACATAGATTTTAGAATTCATAAGATCGTGATTGGGGTACAGAAAGGCTGATTTGCTTGGCAAATAGGGAAATAGTCAGAAATAGCACTGGGAAGATTGATGAATATTGTCTTGTCAAAGGTCATGGCTATCAGGCTTTAGGCATTTAAATTACATGTTCAGAAACAGGCTATAATTGTTTGTTTTACTTGGATTTCAGCTTAATGATCATACTACTTCCCTATTCCTGCTATTTCTTAGCAACAAGATAAGACCTCATCCAACCTACATGAAGCTGCTTCAGACTGTGTGTGCTCAGCTCTCTATGCCATTGAGAATGTGGAGACTAACTTGTCATTAGCCATGCAACTGTTTCAGGGAGTCCTGACGTTGGAGACTGCCTATCATATGGCTGTGGCACGTGAAGATTTAGACAAGTGAGTACTTAAGGCAGCAGCCCTGGGTTCACGTACCGTCTGGCATTTTTTAGTCACTTTTCATTATTTATGTATTCTTTGTGATTCTCTGGGCCTGTGTAAATATCTACACTGCATCCTGCCTCTCTGCTTTCTCATCTGAACCTAGAATGGCAGATTGGATACAGAGAAAAAGCTTGTAATCATGGAGAGTAGTCATTCTTTTACACTTAAAAGGGGTAAGGCTCTAAGAAGTAGGGATGAATTTGAGGTATCAAGTGTGATTTGATGGGAATTTTATTCAAATGTTTAGTAATTGAGGATTTGAAGTGGCTTATGAGTCATTCGCTTACATGTATAAAAATACATGAGGTAAGGCATGGTGGATGTCATGGAGATAGGAGTACAACACAGCAAATAATCACTGCGTGTCCCTTGGCTGAGGATTTTTTTCTTTGTTTGGCTGTTGGTGAGTATATACATATAATACCAAGATTTCTGATTTGGTTCTCTCATTCCTCTTTCATCTACAGAGTTCTGAATTACTGCCGTATTTTCACTGAACTATGTGAAACTTTTCTTGAAAAAATTGTTTGTACTCCAGGCCAAGGTCTTGGGGACCTACGAACTCTGGAACTGCTCCTTATCTGTGCAGGACACCCTCAGTACGAGGTAGTATTCATGCTGTGTGACAGCCTTTGTTCAGGTTTCACATTGCATACTATCTATATTCCATTGTCTCCCGTCCAGTTCTACATTTGTGGGAAATTATAGTCTTATTTTTAATTGATGTGGGAGTTGCCTCTGTATTGGATTTTTTAAAAAATCATTATATTTGGGCTTCCTCTTTGAACCCTTTTCTATTTTTTATCTGGTTAGCTGGGCTGACTGGTGTATGCATCTCAGGGGCCAGTTGGGAAGCCGCCTGTCTTTCTACTGAGCCTCTCTCTATCTCCAGTTATTCTTCGACCTTTAGAGCTAAAAAACAAAAAAAATAAAACGCACACCAAATCTTAATAGCATCTCTGCAAATCTTAACATCCAAAATTTGTCCCCAAATTATGGATGGGAATGAGAAAGGGATTAAAGGACCTAAAGAGTCTCCTTTATTCCAAAATTGGTGTAAGACACCCTTCCTGTCTCTTAAGTTTCCTAGATTTTTTAAAATCTCTTCATTTATTCAAGTAGTTTTACATTCTCTTAATAGTATAAGAAGTGAGAAAGAACCTTCAGGGTGGATATTGTTTTATATTTTTTTAATTCTCACCCAAAGATATGTTTACTAATTTGAGAGAGAGAAACATCGATGTGAGAAAAACATCGATTGGTTGCTTGACTGGGGATTGAACCTGCAGCCTAGGATTGTGCTCCGACCAGGTGTTGACCCACAGCCTTTTTGATGTACAAGATGACACGCCAACCAGCTAAGCCATCCAGCCAGGGCTGGGTATTGTTTTAGATAGCTGTATTTTGGATCCTGGATGGGAAAATGATGATATAGGGCCCTTCTTAGGGAGGGCACAATAGTCCTGTAATTCTCAGCCCTTTTTTTTAATCATAGAAAAGATCATGTTGCCCTGGCTGGTGTGGCTCAGTTGGTTGGAGCGTCATCTGGTAACTGAAAGGTGGTGGGTTTGACTTCTGGTCTGGGCAAATCTAAGCTGTGGGTTCAGTTCCCGGCCTGGCCTTGTACAGGAGGCAACCAATGAATGTTTCTTCATCACATCAATATTTCTATCTCTAAAAGCATGGAAAAAATGTTCTCAGGTGAGGATTTTTTAAAAAATGTTTATTTCTTTGATGTGATTTCATGAGGATATCTAAATTTGGGTGAAACTCAAAATATTTTGGGGAGGAAGTATAGCTCTACATAATGGTTACCACTTGTTTAAACAGCGCCCTAAGATAAGCCGAGGATAAATTCTTTTTTCCCTTTCTCTCCCATTTAAGAAATCGAGTGGATAAAAGCGACGTAAGGTTGGTATGTTCAGGAATTTGCAGATGGTTTGTCTGGTTAGAGGTGCTCTAATCTCAGGCATAAAATGAAATTATTTCAGAATTTGGGAAAAAATTATTTGAAGAGACTCCCACTTTTCTGTTTGCTTCTCTAAGTTCAGAATCTGATACACTGTTGGAGAAGTTGTCCTAGGGCTAAACGGAGAATGGAGAGCCAGTCATCCTAAATGGAGTTTTGGTTTTAACATAAAGTCATTTGGGAGGAGGGCATTATTAAATCTGCTAGAAAAAAAGTGGCTTCTTAATTGGTTCCACTCACATTACTTAGAAGTTTGCCTGGTTTCCATTATGGCCCTAGTTAAATGAAAACTCATGCCATTCCTTTTTCTCTTTCTCTCTCCAATTTAACAGGTGGTAGAAATTTCCTTTAACTTTTGGTACCGACTAGGAGAGCATTTGTACAAAACCAACGATGAAGTTATCCATGGCATCTTTAAAGCTTACATTCAGAGGCTGCTTCATGCCTTGGCTCGACACTGCCAGCTGGAACCAGACCATGTACGTTCTCTTCTCTGCTTCTTTAAATCTTCATTTCCTCCTCTTTTCTATTTTGAAGAGGAACTTTTTGAGAATAAAGCTGATGGCATCTACAGGGTTTTTGTCACTCTATAGCTTAAACCGAAGAAGCCATTGCCAGTATAATGAAGAGTATTATTAGGCCTATGTACAAAGAAATGAAATCTGCCAAACCAGTAATTCTCCTGGGAATTTACTTTAAATAATTATGCAGAAGGGAAAAAAAAACCCTTCTTTATGTAGAAAGCATTATCTATAAAAGTAAAAAATGGTACGCCGTGACCAGCGTGGCTCAGTTGGTTAGGCGATGTCCTGCAGAGCGAAAGGTCGCCAGTTGGACTTCTGGTCAGAGCACAGGCCTGGGTTGTGGTTCGGTCCCTGGTCAGGGTGCTGCGGGAGGCAGCCAATCGATGTTTCTCTCCCTCTCTTTCTCCCTCCCTTTCCCTCTCTCAAAAATAAGTAAATAAAAATTTTAAAGAGTCATTATCTTAAATTTAAAAAGTAAAATATGGTAAACCCATGTACAATAGTATAAGAAGAGTTATATCAGTTCATGATGTAGCGTTATGCAGCAGTTAGAAATAGTGACTGTTGAATTTCATGGTTGGTATGCTAAACAAAAAAATCAGGACCTAAAATTGTATGCTCTGTGTTGAATAGTGTAAAATGTGTCATTGGATTAAAACTAACACAGAAGTGAAATACTTGAGGATGTGGAGAATAACAATTTCCCTCCCACGGGCAAACACATTTTTTTTGCATACCGATTTTGTAATTTAAAAGAAAATAGAGAAATAATTTATTTGCTTAGAGGAAAATACACTAGAAATATTATAAAATAGTCTATTTGAAAACTTTTTTTTCTTGAATTTGTTGAGGTGACACAGGTTAACAGAATTATGTAGGCACACAATTCTACCACATGTCACCTGTACACTGTACTGTACAGGTGTTCACCACCCCAGGTCAAATCTCTGTCCATCACCACTTACCCATCCCCTGCCCCGCCCCCACAGTCACCACAGTGGTGTCGACAGACATGCATCCTTCTTCTTGTTTTCTCTTTTTTGCTCAGTCCCTCTGCCTATCTCCCCAGCTTCCCCCCTCCCCACAGCTGTCAGCCTGCTCTCTATCTAGGAGTCTGTCTCTATTTTGCTTGTTCTCCTTTCTTTGCTTAGCTTATTGAGTCTCTTCAGATTTTATAGCATTTATTTTATCCTTTTCGTTATTTGGTTGGTTTAATCCTTGTCCTTCAGATTAGGACATGGAGTGAGGTTTGTTTTTTTTTTTCCATTCCTTACAATTAAATCTGACATGAAAATTGTCCTCTTCATTTTAATGTTAACATTGTTGCTTGAGTAATGCTATTTTATGTCTCTGCGGAACCTTAGTGATGATCTAGTCTAGTGGTTTTCCATACTTTTTTTTAACTGATGAATCCTGTATTTAACTACATCTTACTTGGAAGACTGATAATGTAAATGACAGCAGGCCACTCTGGTTTAAATGGCTCTTCTTGCTTGATCCCTTTCTTCCCTTTGCTGGTTCTGTGGCACCATTTCCCTTGCAGTAATCCCTACAATGTAGGGGTGTAGTGCCTTACAAGTCATGGTCTCATCTGAGAAAGGCATCATCTCCTTTCCTCCTCACTCCTTCACTTCAATTTCTTCATCTGACAGCAAGGAGGTTGAACTAGATCAGCACTTCTCAATAGTACTAAGGGCTTTTTTTCAGATTTCATGGTCCAAGATTCTTACCCATTCCCTTAATCATCTCACAGTTGGTAAGCTTTTGTTTACTTTTAAGAATGTGTTGGAATAAGAAATACTGAAGCAGCATTGAAATGTACCTGATCTCTTTTTTATGAGAAATTTCAAGTATGCAGCAAAGGTGAAATGATTTTATTGGTGAATATCTGTATGCCTACTACTTAAACTCTATTACTATTATTTACTGTAACTTGTTTTAATATGTCTCTTCACCTACATAAAATGCTTTTTAAAGCATTTTATTTTGCCCTGACTGGTGTGACTTGGTTGTCAGTTCCTGGTCAGGGCACACACCTGGGTTGCAGGTTCGGTCCCTGGTTGAGGCACGTGCAAGAGGCAACCAATTGATGTTTCTCTCTTACACCAATTTTTCTCTCCCCATCTTTCTCCCTCTCTTCCCTTCTCTCTAAAAGTAAATAAATAAGATCGTTTTTATATAAAGAATTTTATTCTGCATCTAGCTGTTGTGATAATGGTTGATTTTAGTAGATCTTGGACCATAAAACTTCAGAAGCTTACTCAGTACTAAAATGCTAGACCTTGTCTAAATTAGCTTACAAACTCTTAAATTACCACCTCTCCCAGGTCACTTCCCACCTCTACCACTTCAGATTTTTCTAAAAATAGAGCAAGCTTAGAAATGAAAACAGAGTAGTGGAAGAGCTTTTCATAGTACAGGTGGTGGAAGATAGGTTTTATTGACTTGAAATACCTAAAAGTTTGGGACACTGTAAAGTAGAATGTCCTGTTTTTTAGGTGATCTATCTTTTGTGCATTGGGACTGGACTACTTGATGTCCTTTTCTTCTTTTTTCTCAATTTTATAGCGGTCAGTGAAAGCCTTACTGAGCTTAAAACAAATGTTATCTGATTTGGTATTTCAGGAGGGGGTTCCTGAGGAGACCGATGACTTTGGGGAGTTTCGAATGAGGGTATCAGACCTGGTGAAAGACTTGATTTTCCTGATTGGATCTATGGAGTGTTTTGCTCAGGTAAGCCCATTTGGCGATTCTTACCAGTTTTAATGATCACTCTAATTGTGTTCACTTCCGTGTCTTCTGTAAATGTTCCATTTGTTCCTTCAATCTCAATGCCTAAATAGAGTAGTAGATATGCAGGTGCCTAGCACACTGCCTGGCATATAGTACCTATGTTCATTTACTCTCTTACAAGCCCATTGCAGTCTGTGGAAGGTTCAGCTACAGTTCGCTCTGTGGCTCTTGCTAACGAGAGCCCTTCCACTTGTCCAGCGGGAGTGGAAGATCATAGATAAACTTAAAGCCTCCAAGATACTTACTGGGAACTTGGACCTAGCCAGGAAAAATAGCACATTTGTCCACTTTAATAATTCTGTACCAACTCCTGGCAACTGGTTTAGTTATTTGGTATTTCCTTTGTCCACACTTACGGTTGGATTCCTGTGCAGTTTCATCCCAGAGGTGACTGTACCAGAGTAGAAGATTCATAGTCCTGTGGTTTTCCTGACGGTCAGTGAGTAACACTTTACCTCATAAGGCTGCAGTCATCACCATTTCACATCACTTAACATTAGCGTGATTTCAGGTGGTTTTCATATTGCTTGATCGTACTTTAAGCTCGGAAATACTGGTTTTGATGCTTTGTCGGCAATACTAAACTAACCTAATATTTTTGTAACCCGGCCATTCTGTGTATTTTGGGGCTTATTCTGATCTAGAAAGTGTTAATAAAACTATAACTATTTTTCTTTATATTAAGCAGAGTATGTTTATTGACCTAACTATAAAGGGTTGGGGATTCTTAGAAAAGATAAGATCCCCAGGTCACAGGCAGATGACCTGTGTTCAGACATCAGTTCTTCTCTCACTGGCTCTGTGGCTTTAAGCAGGTTACTTGTTCTTCTCCAGACTTCGGTTTACAAATTTACTTAAACTGTCAGTGTTGTCCAAGATACCAATCCTGTGAGATATTCTCTGGCAGAAAAGGTTCCAGCATCAGTTGAAATGGGGAAATGACTTAAATAACATATTAAAGGCTCTTGAAGTCCTATAACAACAGAATTATTTAACTTTGTCTTACCTAGCAGTGTCTTTTATTTGACAATAGAAACCTTATTTAGACTAACACACAGTCACATTCCACAGATGGATATACCCTGGGCTATCTCTGGACATCTCTGGACATTCTGCTTGGTCTCCTTCCTCTCCCTCACCCCACCCCCTACCCCCTCTTGCT
>VMDR010021179.1:0-17019 GCA_007922815.1 Macrotus californicus | reverse complement strand
ACCAGTTCTAAGCTCTCCTTCAAATAGAACCTTATTTCAGTTCAATATCTCATAGATGAAAGCACATAAAGTGGTAATGACAAATGGAGCTGCTGCCCAGAGAGAAGTGAAGCACCTACAGTATTTAGCCAGTATACGCTGGTTGACTTCTTATGTAAAATTTCTAAAACATGTTTATAATTTTGGTAGGACTGAGTATATATATTTGTGTTTCTCTAAATTTACTGTTTGCTCTGATTAGGGGGAAAACCAGATTAATAAACCACAAAACTAATGGCAATGCTGAATTTCCAATACAAACCCTGCACAATGCAAAATGTTCTATGAAATCCATTATTTAAAATTTTTCACAGAAGTAATTCCAAGTACATTAACAAATGTAATGAACACTTTGCTTAACTTCTGTCTGGGTCAACACCTATGTTTATCATTTACAGTGTTTCTGCCTTCCTTGTTGATAATCTGATCTTAAGATAGACATGGGGGGGGGGGGTGCACAATTGGGAAGAAAGTTACCACAGGACCTGAACTGCATACAAAATTCAGGGGTCTTAATATGGGTTCACATACTGGTAAGTGGTGGTTTTGCAAATCACCGTGTTTATTTTTTTATTAAAGAACAATCTGTTTAGTTGGAAATTTACAGTGTGGTTGATTTTTAATCATAAAGTTACATGTACTACATGTACATATTTATACATTTCAAAAGATGGAGAAATATAACAGCAAAATTATTTACCAATAAATAGCTGCCTTATCTTTCCTTCACGCTACTGTAAAAGAGTTCAGTATTTTCTTAAGTAAAGAACACCATACTCTTAAAAATATTGCCATGGAATATAAACTGCTTTTGTAATAAGAGAGTTCATTCTTATAAAAATATCTGAGGGGCAAAAAATCTTACTCTTTATCTGTATCTCCTTCACTTTCTTCTCCATGATCAAAGCTCCAGTTATTTGTAAAACCTCCATCTCTCTTAGATTCTGATCTAGTCAACGCTGAAATAAAAACAAACTGAGATAAGTGTTCATTAAAAGAGCTATTAAATATAAAATAAAATTGAACATTCCCCAAGCTCTTTGCTTAGTCTAGATTTTCATTTGCTTGCCTTTCTTATAAACACTTTATTTCCTCTAAGAGAAAAAGAACACATTGAAATTTGTTTCTGCTAATTTACAGTCACTCATATGTATAAGTTTGCTAGAGAAAGAAGTTCAAATTAGTAAAATATAATAAAAATGGGGGACATACGGATATGTATAAAATATTTTTAAAAATCAACCCTATATCTCCATGATTTTTCACTGATTCTAGAAATTAGTGCCAGTAAGTTTGCTTGCCTTATTTCTAAGAACCATATCCATATCACTAACCTTTTCTTTACCTCTGTTATCTCTATCTTTTAATAGAAGAGAAACAAATCAAAGATTTCTATGTTGGCATTATGATGAACTTGATTTGTCAACAACAACAAAACCAAAACTCTATTACAGAACACCAAACATGCTCATTATAAGTTTTAAAAATTTTTACAAGTGCCTGGCTGAAATCCCATGAAATCATTAACTGGAAAGTGGGAATCAGAAGAGAGAAATAAAATTCTGCAGTTGTCATTTGAAGCCATGTGACAAAAACCTGATGGCCTAGAGCCTAGTTTTGTTTTGTTTTGTAATTGCTGTTTAATTACAGTTAGAGCCTAGTTTTGAAGATCAAGTTTGGGGTCACAGCAAGATGAGAGGTCAGAGTGAAGACCACAACGCCTGAAGGGTAACACTCTGACTGGGTGAACTAGGGGGGGAAAAAAGAAACTCACTTATAGGGAACCTATCCGCATGGAATACCCAGTGTAGCTCAGCTCTGTTCTGAAAACAGACAGATGCGTGTTCAGCACACAGGAAGCAAACCCATGGATCGGTTCTCCGTGGGGAATTAGGCATGCATTGTACCTAGGCTGCTTTCAGACTTGCTCTTGCTAAAACTCTCTCACCCAGAATTGAGGCAGCAGAGGTTTACTGCTATCTGTGCTAAACCTCCCAGGTATGGGGTGTAATCAGTTCAGCCACTTTTCCCCTTTACATTTGCAAATGTCCTTTCTCTTTGAAGTGATTAGCAACATTCTTTCCTTTGTTATCTATAAAAGGTAACCACCTAAAGCAAACCTGAGCATAGTAAATGAGGACCATCCTTGATGTAATGTACTTAGAATGTCAATAAAAGCCTGCCCAGGCAGGGGCCAGGGCCCGGTCTTTCTCACTTAGAGAGTGGCTGTGCCGTCCCTTTTTCTCCACCAGATTTCTTTAGTCTGTGTGAATTTGTTCGTCATTCATTGTTGGTCATTCGTCAGAGCCATAGGATAAACATCCACAACACACAGATTCTGCAGGCAGAGTCTGCATCACTCACTGAAGAAATCAATAGTGGGAATAATAATGATGTCTTACCCTTGGCTCTGGATTTTTAGATTGAACTGAAGACAAAGTTTATCTACCCCATGGTTAGGGAATTCCCAACCATAAGCTCACAATTATTCAGTTTGGGATCAGAGACTTAAAGTCTCACAAGAAAAGATGCTCAATATCACTAGAAATAATGGAAATGCAAATCAAAACTATAATGAGACTAGTTCACATCCATCAGAATAGCTTTTTTTAAAAAAAACGGAAATAGTAACTATTGACAAGGAAGTGGAGAAGTTGAAACTCTCATGCACTGCTGGTAGAAATGTAAAATGCTGTAGCCACTGTGGAAAAAGTTTGGCAGTTCCTCAAAAAGCTAAATATCAAATTACCCTATGATCCATCAATCCCACTTCGAGCTATATACCCAAAATAACTGAGGGCATGAACTCTGATACTTGTACACCAATGTTACGGAAGCATTACTCACAAAGCCAAAAGGTGAAAACCACCCAGATGGCCATCAACAAAACATGCTCTGTACACACACACACACACACACACACACACACACACACACACACTATTCAGCCATAAAGGAATGAAATTTGGATACATGCTACAATATGGATGAACCCTGAAAACATCATACTGAGCAAAATAATCCAGCACAGAAAGTCATATTGTATGATTCCACTCATATGAGGTATTTATAACAGGCAAATTCATAGACACAAAGTAGAATAGCAGCAGCTAGAGGGAGAATAAAATGGAGAGTTGTTTTAATGGATTCAGTTTTTGTTTGGAATGATGAAAAAGTTCTGGAAATGGATAGTGAGGATGACTACACATTATAAACACAATAACAATCCACAACTGTACACGTAAAAATGGTTAGAATAATAAATTCAAAGTTATGCCATATTTTACCACAATAAAATGTTTGTAAAGGCAAAAAAATGACTAATATAATCAGATATAAATCTTCTCTTATTAAATATAAAATTTCAATGCAAGCCTCAAAAAAAAACTTCAGAGTGTGAATTCATAGCCAAAGATATCATTAAAAGAGAAATTAAATCATCAGGAGCAAATCTGAAACTGGGGTTAGACAAATAAGCAAATAAGCAAATAAGATAATGGGAGCAAGGTGTCTCCCTGTCAGAGAAAGTTACAAATAAGCAAGAAAGGAAATCTAGAAAAAATAGAGTTCATTAGAGTAAGAGATATCAGTAGGAGGCTCATATGTATTAATTATATGCAAATAAAGACACAAACAAGTGTAGATATGTATTATATCATGGTAGTATACAGAGCTAAGGCTCTGTCCTCTGAGATCTAGGAGCAGGGACAACCAAGTAGCAACAAGTACACCTATAACCAAATCTTGCTTTCTATACCATTCTCCAATGAAAGGAATCAGGGCTCCCAAAAGAAATGACTGACTCTTGTGAGGAGGCAGGAAAAATACAAGATAAGCCCAGAGTATTTTATAGTGCCAGAAAGCAAGGAGGTGCTTTTGTTTTTTTAATTGAGAGAGAGAGGGAGAGAAACACCATTTTGTTGTTCCACTTATTTATGCATGCATTGGCTTACTCTTGTATGTGCCTCACAGAATATCGAAGCCACAACCCTGGCTTATCAGGGACGATGCTCTAACCAACTGAGCTATCCGACCAGAGCCAAAATGATGTATTTGCATAAGACCTACACACAATCCTCCCATATACTTTAAGTGATCTCTAGGTTATTTATAATACCTAATATAATATAAATATTATCTATGTAAATAGTTGTTATACTGTATTGTTTAGGAAATAATGACAAGAAAAATTTGTGCATGTTAAGACACAACCATGGTAGGTCTAACCACATAGTACACATCAACAACAATGCAACTTTTTTTTTTTCGAGTATTTTCAATCCATGGTGATTGAATTCCTGGATGCAGAACCTGCAGATATGGAGGGCCAATTGTAAATGCATTCTGAAAAAGGTAAAACTATGGAGACAGGGAAAAAATCAGCAGTTTCCAGGGATGAGATGGAGGTAGGGAGGAGCTGAGGGATGAATAGGTAGAGCACAAATGTTTATAGCAATGAAAATACTCTGTACAATACTACAATGATACATGTCAGCATTCCTTTGTCCAAATCCATAGACTCTAGAACACTAAGCGTGAACCATAATGGAAACTAAGGACTTTGGGTGACTATGATGTATCATTGCAGGCTTATCAGTTGTAACAAATGTACCACTCTGGCAGGGATTGTGACATGGGTAGAGGCTATACACATGTAAGGATAGGGAGGTATGTGGGAACTCTCTATACCAGGGGTGTCCAACTTGCAGCCTGCAGGCCGCACGTGGCCCAGGATGGCTATGAATGCGGCCCAACACAAAATCATAAATTTACTTAAAACATTGAGTTTTTTTGTGATTACATGTCACAATGTCACATAAAATAAACATACGTACACTCTCGCTATTCATACACATGCATGGCTTCAGTTTTACAGAGGTGTGCAGCTTCTGATACAGACACCATCAAGAGATTACATGTGCTTGTGATGACTTAGTGAGGCAGCAATTATCAATAATATTTCAACCTACCATCACAACATTAAGCCTTTAATGTTATTTAGAAATCAGGTAAGCATGCTTATTTGATTATTAAAGGTGCTTTCACACCTCGGGGGTGCCTCACACATCACCTACCATGCTTTACAATCTGCCTTCTGCCTCACTCAGTTTCAGTGGCCAAGAAGGCTACTTTCTATTTCCTATCAATTAATTTTAATAATAAAATAAATAAAACACCTTATCTATTATTTTTTTTAATACCAGCATGGCTTCTACAACATCTCAAATAAAAAAAGAACTGGAAAAAAAAATGATGGATGAAGGAAGATCGTTCAATGAGAAGTGGACAGATTATACTTCTTTGTCAAATAAATAGTGAGGCACTGTTTGCAGGAAATCTGTGCAAGTTTTCAAAGACTGTAACTTGAAAAGGCATTACATGCAAAAACATGCTGCCACACTCAATGCGCATGAAGGACTGTGTGGTAAGGACAAAATAGTGGGGCTGACAAAAGTCTGTCTTCTCAGCAAGCAAAAATTTTTTCAAAGACTTACAACTCTGGCAGATTCCATTGTAAAAGCTTATTTAATAGCAAAACAATCAAAACCATTTACTGATGGTGAATATTTTAAGGACTGTATAGAGAGCACGGCAGGTATAATTTGCCCTGAAAAAAAGGAGGATGTTTCTAAAATCAGTTTGCTCACTAGACTATATAGCCAGGCAAATTGAAGAAACGGGAAAATCTATCAAAAGAAGTTTAGAGGGTAAAGCTGTTAATTTTAAATTTTATGCTTTGGCAATGGATGATAGCACTGATTCTACAGATATGGCTCAACTTGCCATTTTTGTTAGAGGTATTGATGATGAACATAATGTCACTGAAGAAATGGCTTCTTTAGTGGCATTAAAAGATAATTAAACCAAGAGAATTATACGAAGCAGTGAAAAACACGTTAAAGCGATTTTCTTTGTCCACTGTCAACATATCTGGTATAGTTACTGATGGTGCCCAGTGATGGGAGGTGAAAGAGAGGGACTTGTAAAATTAATAGAAGACAATCCAATTGCCACCCAAACCTCATGTTTGATTAAGTATCATCACATAGTACATCAAGAAAACTTATGCACGAAAGGTTTAAAAATGGATAACATCATGCAAATCATCATTAAGACTGTGAATTTCCTAAGAGCCAAGGGATTGAATCATCACCAATTCCAGGAATTCCTTAAAAGTACTGATGTTGACTATGGTAACATCATTTACTTTTCGGAAGTAAGATGGCTGAGTCGAGGCCAAATGTTGAAAAGATTTTATGATTTGTGACATGTTATCAAGTTGTTTATGGTATCAAAAACCAAATTGTTGCAGAACTTGATGATGAAAACTGGCTTACAGATTTAGCATTTTTAGTGGATTTAACTGCTTATTTAAATGAGTTAAATATGTGTCTTCAAGGTGAAAACCAACTTATCAATACCATGTTTCGAACTGTAACAGTGTTCCAGATGAAAATGAAATTATGGCAAGCTCAAATTAAGACAAACAACTTTATGCATTTTGACATGTTGCCTAAACACAGTCCTGTGAACAGTGAAAAATATGCAGCCTTGCATATTCGAATTGAAAATATGCATATTCAATTTGAAACAAGAATTTGAAAACGGATTTCCAGATTTCCAGGAAAAAGGTCAATATTTTGCTATATTTGTTACTCCATTTTCAGTCTACATAAATATGATACCTGCCAATTTTCAAATAGAATGCATAGAGCTGCAATCTCACATTCAACTTAAAAAAAACTTTGATCGTGTCTCTTTACTGGACTTTTATAGGTCCTATCTTCCCAGAGACAAATATCCCTCCTTTACAATCATGCCTTATTCATGTTATCACCACACCTACATTTGCAAGCAACTATTTTCAAGAATGAAACACATTAAGAGTAAAATCAGAACCAAAATATCTGATGAACACCTTGGAATTGCAACTACTTCTATCAAACCAAACATTGATGCACTAGTTTCTCAAATACAATGTCAAACATCCCACTAGTTTTATGTTGCTCTCTTTTACTTTTATAATAAAAAAAATTTAATGACATTTTATTACTTAGATATGTACATTTTCTATATTAGTGGTATCAACTTGGGACCTGCTCAATAATTTGAAAAGATTATCAAAACAGCCATTGCATAATTAGAGTTATTATGTGAGGACTTTTTTGCTTATCTGTGTTGGCAGATATCATGAAAATTATGCACGGACCTTTTTTTTGCTCATAAGTTTTCATTATTGTTTGTGTATTTAATGTGTGGCCCAAGAGACACCAAAAGGCTGGACACTCCTGTTCTATAGCTTCTCTTCTACTTAGCTGTAAACCTAAAACTGCTCTTTAAAACAAAGTCTTTAAAGAAATAAGTAAATCTTTTGCATGGTTAGAACGAAAACAGTAGTCTTTTTTACAGTTTTATTGGCATGTAATTGCCATTCAGCACTGTTTAAATTCAAACTGTTCAGCACAGTAACTTGAGTTACATATACAGAAGAGGGCAAAAGTACATTTACAGTTGTGACTACACAAAACAGCTTATTCTTGTATTATTAATTATTGCATTATTTTCCATGCGAACAACTGTGAACCTACTTTTGCCCACCCTGTATGTGAAGTGATTACCACAAGTTCAACTGACATCCTTCGTTTCATACAGATACAAAAAAGATAAAAATGTAGCTTTTTCCTTGTGATGAAAACTCGTAGGACACTCTCTCAATAACTTTCAAATACACTATATAGGAGTGTAAACTACAGTGAACATTTTATACATTACATCCCCAGTACTCACAGAAACTTCGTATCCTTTGACCACCTTCATCCAAATCCACCCCCCCACCCTCTACCCACTGCCTCTGGTAACCACAAATCCAATCTTTTTCTGAGTTGTTTTTTTTTTTTAAGATTCTACATATAAGTTAGATCATACAATATTTGTTTTTCTCTGACTTATTTCACTTAACATAATGCCCTTCAGGTCCACTGATGGTGCAAAGGCAGCATTTCCTTCCCTTTTGTGGCTGAAAAATATTCCATTTGTGTGTGTGTGTGTGTGTGTGTGTGTGTGTGTGTGTATTACATTTTTATCCATTCATTAGTTGATGGACTCTTAGGTTGTTTCCATGTCTTCTTATTGTAAATAATGCTGCTATAAACATGGGGGTACAGATCTCTCTTTGACATAGTGTTTTTATTTCCTCCAGCTATATTTCCAAAAATGGAATTGCTGGATCACATGATAGTTCTATTTTAATTCATTTTTTAAAGATTTTATTTATTTATTTTTAGCGAGGGGGAAGGGAAGGAGAGAGAAACATAAATGCAAGAGAGAATCATCAATCAGCTGCCTCTCGCACACGCCCGGATGGGAACAACCCACAGTCCTCACTAGGAATCGAACTGATGATCTTTTGCTTTGCCTGACGATATTCAACCAACAGAGCCATACCAATCAGGGCTATGTTTAATTTCCTGAGCAACCTCCATACTATCTTCCACAGTGGCTGTACCAATTTGCAATCCCACCAACAGTACACAGGGTTCCCTTTCTCCATACACTCTCCAGTATTTGTTATCTCTTGTCTTTTTGATGATAGCCATCTAACAGGCCTGAGGCGATATCTCAATGTAGTTTTGATTTGTATTTTTCTAACAATCAGTGATACTGAGAGCCTTGTTATGTATCTGTTGACCATCTGTATGTCTTCTTTGGAAAAATGTGTATTTAGGTCCTTTGCCCATTTTTTGGTTGGATTATTTGATTTTTGTGTTGAGTTATAAGAGTTCTTTATATATTTTGGATATTAACTTCATATCAGATGTATGGTTTGCAAATACTTAATAAAGCCTTTAAAATATTTTTTAAGGTAAAGAAAACACAAGGCATACACTGCAAAAAGATGTTCAAATTCTATTACCACAGACTACAATAGCTGACTGGCACTCTACTGCTGCCATAAAAACTAAAGAAATGCTGAGCCCCCAGAAGCAGTGGTCATGTGCCCAAGAGCCAGGCCTTAGAAGGCCCAGAGCTGAGTCCTATGACAACCAGGACGCCCTCAGTGTCAGGGCCCAACAGAGGACATATCATAAAGAAGTGATGTTTGAGCTGAGGTGCAATGAAAAAACTATGAGGTGAAAATCAAAACTAGGAACACTAAAACGGTAACAAACTCACAACTATCAACACCTGAATCTAAAAAACAAAAACAAAAACAAACTAAGCAAACAACCAGAACAGGAACATAATCATAGGTACAGGGATCATTTGGAGGATTATCAGCTCAGAGGAGGAAGGGAGGGA
Organism: Macrotus californicus; assembly: GCA_007922815.1. NCBI lineage: Eukaryota > Metazoa > Chordata > Mammalia > Chiroptera > Phyllostomidae > Macrotus > Macrotus californicus. The sequence continues at coordinate 7,680 of VMDR010021179.1, read as the reverse complement.
AAGGGAAAAATGGTGAGGACTTAAGCATAATTGGCAGGAACAAAACAGACAGGGGGATGTTAAGAATAGTATAGGAAACAGAGAAACCAAAGAACTTATACACATGACCCATGGACATGAACTAAGGAGTGACACTGCTGGAGGGAAGGTGGATACTGGGGGTGGGGGGATAAAGGGAAAAGAATCAATATTTTATTGATTATGCTGATAACAGTTATGACAACTGTATCAGCATAATCAATAGAATGCGCTTAAAAATAAAGAAATAAATAGTAATTAATAAAACAAAAAAATAAAGTTATAATGCAAAGGACCAATAACAGCAAAGCATCTTTCTCACAAAACACAGAAGACATTAAGAAGACAAATGACTACGTTAAAAAATAATGCTAAGAAAATTATTCTTTTTAAAAAGGTAGTAATTTCATAAAGTTATATGGTCTACCCATATAATTCAATCAAGATTTACTATTCAGAGCATATGAAGAACCCAAAAATTCCAACAGAAAAACAAAATGGGCAGAAGACAGGAATGGGCAATTGAGAAGAGAGGAAACACACACGAAAACACAAATATTCATTGGGTATTTCGTTTAGTTTATGCATGTATGCCAAGCCTGCAGACCTAAGGGTTGTCAATTTGATTCCCAGTCAGGGCACATGCCTGGGTTGCTGGCCATGTTCCCAGTTGGGGGCATGCAAGAGGCAACTGATCCATGTTTCTCTCGCACACAAATGTTTCTCTCCCTCTCTTTCTCCCTCCTTTCCCCTCTTTCTAAAAATAAATAAATAGAAAAGGAGAGAAGGTACAAAAAAAGAAAAATATTTTCAAATGTAGCAATAAAAATACAGTCAGTCTTCACTTAACATCATTGATATGTTCTGTGAGTAAGTAAAATAACATATAACAAAACCATGGCATAATTTTACCATAGGCTAACTGGAAATAAGTAAGAGTTAAGTTCCTATGGCATCTCAACATAGTAATAAAATGACAGTGAATGAAAGATGTTTTTTAGAGGATCTGCTACACAGTCACTCCTCAACTTACAATGGTATTCTGTCCCAGTAAACCCATTGTAAGTTGAAAATATCGTAAGTCGAAAATGCACCTGACCTACTGAACATCATAGCTTAGCCTAGCCTTTCTTAAACGTGCTCAGAACACTTATATTAACCAACAGTTGGGCATAAGCATCTAACGATGAATACACTGTAGACTATCAGTTGTTTACTCTTGTGACTACATGCCTGACAGGGAGCTGTGTTCACTGTTGCTGTCCAGCACCACCAGAAAGTATCGAACAGCATATCACGAGCCCAGGAACTGATCAAAATTCAAAGTTCAAAGCATTTCTACTGAATGCATATCACTTTCACACCATCATAAAGTCAAAAAATTTTAATTTGACTTTGAACCACTGTAAATGGGGGAACTATCTGTATTCCCCCTCACTATAAACCAGAGAATTGTAAAAATTCAAAGAATCATCTGATAACTCCATCAGACTACCAAAAACTAAAACACCAGCCATTATCAAATGGGTAATGATGTGTTTAAACAGGAAAGCTTAAAAACTGCTAGTCAAAGACTTTAGAGATCAATTTAGCAATACCTAGGTGAAGTTGGAATTGCACATGACCCAGTAATTCCATTGCTGAGAGATATACTAGGTAAGGTATTAGCAAACTATGGCCGGCCAATCTGGCCTGCTGCCTTATTTTCATAAGACCCATGAGCTAAGAATGGCTTTTAAATTTTTAAATGATTCAGGAAAAAAAGTTATAAGAATGTTTCATGACAGGTCCTGGCCAACAGCTCAGCTGGTGGAAGCACTGTGCTGATATGGAAGGTTGCAGGTTCAATCCCTGGTTGGGGCACATACGAAGGGCAACCAATGGATGCACAAATGGGTGCAACAACAGGCTGGTATTTCCTTCTCCCTCCCTTTCTCTCTCTTAAAAAAAAAAAATCGTGACGCATGATATTTATAAGAAAATTAAAATTTCAGAGTCTAAAAAGTTTTACTGGCACACAATTACACTCGTTTGTTTATGTATTACCTATGACTGCTTTCTTGCTAAAATGGCGCCATTGAGTTATTGTGACAGAGGCTGTGTGGACTGCAAAATGTAAGATATTTACTATCTGGCCCTTTAAGAAAAAGTTTGCTGACTTCTGCCCTAGAGAAACACACACATGTACAGGAAATGCACTTTTAAAAAATGTTAATAGTAGCAATATGAGATATATAAAGATATTTATAGCAACAATGTACATAAGAGTAAAAAGTTGAATACAACCTAAATTTCCACAAACTAAATAAAATGCAGTATATTCATACTATGAAATAGTAGGAGATAATGAAAATGAAAGCACTAGAATTATTCTTATCAACACTATTTAAATTCTCAAACCATGCTGTAAGAATGAAAAGCAAGTTGCAGATACAACAGTATAGCATGATCTATAAAGTATACTAAAATATGCAAAGTAATTTATATACACAGTTCAGAGATACATGTCTAATGAGCTAGGTACAAAGAAATGCATGGGAGTGAAAACTGCCCAAGGATGGCATTTGCCCCGGGAGAGGAGGTAGGAGGTGCCAAAAGAAAAGGGTTTACCCAGCTTCAATTGTACTGGTGATATTTTCTTTGGTCTAGGATATAAAACATGAATTATCACTGTATTATTCTATTTCACAAAGATGTGAAATATTTCCTAATAATTTTTAAACTATCATTGATAAGACTTTATAATAATGAAAAATAGGACAATATTTTTTAAAAGGATCACTGAGACAGAAGTTACCTTCTGCAATGTAGAAATAGAAAAGCAATAATAGAAAACATACAACATTAAATGCAAATGTCAGAAAATTTCAGTAAAGCAATTTAGATGGCTCTTTAGTGCTACAGACCCACTTTTTCAAGAACCTGTCAAGATTCTCCACAGGTAGTCTATTGGAGCCCTGAGTCACAATGTCACAGGTTTGAGTACCCTAACACAGAACCACACAGAGAGGCCTTTCGGTTGTAACTTCCCATACCTGCCAGAGGCCAGATATTTGAATAAAGCCATCTTGAAACCTCGAGACCAACCAAGCTACCACCAAATAACACCCACAAATGCTATATGAAGTGGGGGAAAAAAAATCACCCAGCTGAGCTGATTTTTCTCAAGTTACTAATTTACAAAACCTTCATCCTTTGGTACAGAAGACAAACGGATTGTCCAATACCACCTCATGATGAAGTCTAAATATATTATACTCTTGGGAGGAATAAATTAGACTCCTTTATGAGTCACCAAAACCACAGTATTCTTTGCCTCAGGATCCAGCTATTTATTGAACAGCGTTCTCTGGTTTATATAATTCTTCATTCCAGTGGGTTTCTATGGACCTTCTGGCAGGATGCCAATATGCAGTTAGTTCTATCCAAGGCCATCATCAGGTAGCAGTTAGGTGCTGTTGGTGTTGCTGTATCTTCTATGGAACATAAATATCAAGTGGTGTGTGTTACCCCAAAGTAATATAGTTGGCTCTATCTTTACACAGAACACTCAGTTTCTTAAAATACAGTTATCTCATGCTGGTGCACACAAAGTTCCAATGCTAGGAGTTGACATTCAAACTTCTGAAGAAAATGCTGAGGAAAATTCTCAGACTTAATTGCTACTGTGACAAAATTAAATAAATCTTTGATATTTCCTGATAACAGAGAATGGAAACCAAAGTAGACTGAAGAAAAAAGATTAAATGCCAAACATTTGAAACCCCATTCCATCCAAAATGTGGTCATTGGAGTTACAAAGGCAGAGAAGATATTGATTTCCATGGAGGCAAAGTCAACCAAGGTCATGATGGTGAAGTGGCAGTATCTTCAGCATGTCTCCAAGATTTAGGGGCAGATTTATATAGTCAAGGTTAAGGAGGCATAAAGTTTACAGATTCTTGAATAGAGGAAAGATAAGGTTATTCTATAGTCTACAAACAAATCTCAGGGAATTTCTAGACCTTTGTGTCTTAAAAAATGGCCTCAATCTTTGCAAAAAATGAAAAACGTGAAATTTATTGTACTAAACATTGAACATCAGCACTATTTTTCTCCCTGCTCTGTTTCAAAGATTGTAGTGCAGTTAATATGGGAAGAAAAATATATGTATTCAAAACCAAGTATGAAATGTTATTTGAAATAGCACACGAACACACACATATACACAACCCAACTCCAAAGACAAGATGAGAATATGGTTTGCTTTTCTACTACCTCAGTCTGTAGTTTCAGATGGCCTCAAAGTAGTTGTTACCTTGGGATAAAGCAGAATATCTAAATGTTCCAGTTTGCCTAGGACTGTCCAAAATTTTAGCATTGGAAGTCTGTATCCTCAGGAGACAAGACGTCCTAATTTTTGGTGATAGATGCAAAAGATTCTGGAATACAAAACCCTAAGGCAGCCCCAAAAACAGGGGTTGAAAGCAACACCATTTTTAGTGTCAAATGAATATTGCACAGGTTATCTCTACATTCTTACTCACTGGGTTTTTTTTCTAGCTGATGATGGCAACTTGCAATTGACAATGGATCATCCATTGTTGCATCACTCCAAGTAATGTGACTTAAGTATACAATTTAAGAGTTGTAACTGTTACCATTAACAGTCTGACTTTGACTTTGTGAACTAACTTTGTACTTTGTAGTGATAGTATACAGTTTTTTTTAACTTAAAATTTCTCTTTTCTCTCTTTATTTTTCTTCACTGTGCAACCTGCTTCAGTGCCTGCAGCCTATGGGCACAGGTCTCTTTTTTTTTTAAATTACAGTGGTATCTTGGCATTCATCAGCTTCAGAACTCATCAAACCTGGTAGTCATCCCATTTTGACAAGAAAAAATATTTCAGCACTTGGCACTTGCTTGCCATTTATCACACTTGATAGAACTTGATGAGTCATGATGCCACCCCGCAAGAGAAAATGCTTCATCAATTGTTGCTTGCTCACCACTCGTCAGAACCAATGAACAACGAGTACCAAGGTACCACTGTACTTTTTCTTTTTCAGTTACAGTTGACATTCGATATATTCATTTCAGGTGTACAGCACAGTGGTTAGACATTTATATGACTTACAAAGTGATCCCCTCCAATAAGCTTAGTACTCCCCAGCACCATACATAGTTGCTACGATATTATTGACTATATTCCCTGCATTGTATTTCACATCCCCATGACTATTCTGTAATTGCCAATTTGTACTTAAGCCAAGCCCTTCATCTTTTTCACCCAGACCCTTAAACCCTTCCCATCTGGCAACCATCAAAATGTTTTCTGGCCCCAACTAGTGTGGCTCAGTTGGTTGGGCATGGTCCTGCAAAGCAAAGGGTCACTGATTTGGTCAGGGAGTATGTCAGGGTTGTGGGTTTGGTTCCTGGTCAGTGAGCGTATGAGAGGCAATCAATGTTTCTCTCTCACATCAATGTTTCTCTCCCTTTCTCCCTCCCTTCTCCTCTCTCTAAAAACAAATAAATATAAAAAAATGTTCTCTGTATCTACAAGTTTCTTTTATTGTTAATTTATTTCACTGTTTAGATTTCCTGTAAGTGAAATCATATGGTATTTGTCTTTCTCTGTCTTATTTCACTTAGCATAATACCCTCTAGCATAGAGTCTACCTCCATCCATGTTGTCGCAAATGGTATTTCATTCTTTTATGACCAAGTAGTATTCCCTTGTATAAATGTAGCTCTTTTATCTACTCATCCACTGATGAACACTTGGCCTGTTTCCAAATCTTGGCTATTGAAAATAATACTGCAATAAACATAGGGGTGCATATATTCTTTTGAATTTGTTTTGGGTTTCTTTGAATATATTTTCAGAAGTGGAATTTGTTGGGTCATAAGGCAGTTCCATTTTCAATTTTTTGAATAAACTCCATACTCCTTGTCACAGTGGCTGCACCAGTCTGCATTTCCACCAACAGTGCCACACATTCCCTTTTTTCCACATCCTCATGAACACTTATTTATTGATTTATTAATGATAGCCATTCTGACAGATGTGAAATAATAATTGTTTTTATTTGCATTTCTCTGATGATTAGTGATGTTGAGCATCTTTTCATGTGTCTGTTGGCCATCCATATGCCTTCTATGGAGAAATGTCTGATATAGTGCTAGTTTAATTTTTAATGTTTAAATGGTGTAACCATGTTTTCTAAGAGAGTTAATGTTATGAAAATGAAGAAGATTACAATAACAACTCCAGCATGATCCAGACATCATTAAATGAAAAAAAAGAAAGAAAAAGTTTCTAATTTTCTTCGTCTTTTCTTCTCATTATACTTGTTTGGTTTCAAAAATTCTTGCATCAGTCCCTGATCAAAGATAAGTAAAAAATAATGACTGTTCATGTTGTTATTTATACCTTTGAAACAAATTATACATTGTTCTTACTAGTTTCCTAAACTGTCAAGATATTAGAAACTTTTGGATCTCATAAGAATTATCATTTTCAAGTCTAAGACATACAATGACTTTGTTGAATTTAAAAAATATATATCAAATAGGTATGAGAGAGGAAAGATGATTGCATAGATTAAAGATAGCAACAAATTCCTTGCCACTCTTCACCTTTAATGGTGGGATCTAATTCCCTTCCTATAGGGAACTGGTCCATGTGGCAATGGAGAATGTAACTCAGCCCTGGTTTGGAAAACTGACACGCGCGGGGGCACACAGGAGCCAGACCCCACAGTTCGGCTTCCTCATGGGGAACGAGGCCTGCATTATATTATATCTAGGCTGCTTTGAGGCTTGCTTTTGCTAAAACTCCCTAACCCTGAGTTAAGGCAGCAAATGTTTACTGCATATCTTTGAAGTAACTTCCTAAAGTCTGTGCTAAAACCTCCCAAGTGTAACCAGTTCAACCACTTTTTCCCTTGCATTTGCAAAATGCTTTTCTTTGTTATCTGTAAAAGGTAATCACCTAAAGCAAACCTGTGCATAATGAATGAGGACCTTCCTTGATGTAATGCTCCCAGAAAAGCAATAAAAGCTTGTCCAGGCAAGGGTCGGGGTACTCTCTCACTCAAGAGAGTGGCCATGCCGTCCCTTTTTTCCACAGGACTTCTGCAGTCCATGTGAATTTGTTCATCGCATTCACAATACCACAGACACCGCTGGTCAGAGTCCACCTCACCCTTCCTTGAATCTGGGCTGGCTCTGTGACTTTCTAGCCAAGAAAATGTGGCAGAGGTAATACTGTATAATTTCTTAGGTTGGGCCTTAGATCTGTGGCTTCTGCTTTTGCCTTCTTAAAGTTCTGTTTCATCAATAAATGAGAAACCCCTTAATTACCTATTATTTTTCCTTGTCTTCTCCAACCCTCCTCCCAAAGGTAAAGTAGATAAGAGGAAGAATGCAGAAGCAAAAGGACAAAGAAGGCAGGGAGGAAGAAAATGCTGAAATAGGTTAAGGCTGTAAGTCAGGTCTCAAGCTCCAGTTCTGATTTCCCCAGTTATTTGCTATGGGTCACATAATCAAACAATCAGCTAACACCTAGAAAAAGAAAGGTAGTAAGTGAAAGAAGAACAATAAAAACTAGAATTCAAATAAAATAGAAGGCAAGATAGAAGAGAAGGAAGCAAAATAAGGAAGTTCTTTTCTCTACCTAG